>BQNB010063552.1:0-35641 GCA_026074375.1 Tanacetum coccineum | reverse complement strand
TTGTGGTGGTCTTTGGTTTGGGACACCAGTTAAGGGCAGGAATACTATGTGGCATGATATGATATGCCCTATCTTATTAACATGGGTGTCATGAGCTTAGCGCAACAGTAAATACTTCATATGTGATGCTGTATCTGTTATAGTAGTCGCATGCGTTTTGAAATCTTGTGGTCCACTCTTGTACTAACTTAAACCTATGAATTCACCAACATTATGTTGACGTTTTAAACATGTTTCTCATGTGCTTAGCTTGGATTGATTCTTGATGCTAAATGGAGTCTATGTGCTATGTGACTTCGCCAATTTCAAGACTTATCTATTATATACTCGTTGTCATTATCAAAACTTTGTTATGCTTCCGCTACATTTAACTCTCTTATGACCGGTTGTCAAACTTAAATTTATTTTCTTTTATGCAACGAGTAAACCTTTTCAAATGTCCATGATTAGTGGTCGTTCTTTATTGCTTTGTGTTCGGATTGTTATGACGTCACGCCCTCGGACACGTATTCCGTCCAGGCCCCATCTGAGGGTGTGACAGATGTGGTGCCTCTACGATCTGACACCATCTGGTTGGTGCAAAACGGATGCTCTTTCCACGAACTTCTGTCCGAGGATCCAAATCAACATCTTAAGGATTTTCTAAAACTTGTGGACTCACTTGACCTTGATGTTGCAAATAGAGAAAGGACACGCCTGCGTTTATTTCAATATTCCCTTCACGATCAAGCTAGCAATTGGCTTGAACGTCTTCTTGTAGGATCCATCTCCACCTGGGAGGATCTTACTACTCGGTTCTTTGCTCAATTATTTCCATCGTGAAGGACTGCAAAACTTCAAAATGACATCCTGATGTTCCAACAACATCAAGGTGAATCTCTTTCGGAAGCATGGACTCGTTTCAAGGACTTACTCTAAAAAGTCCCTCATCATGGCATCGATCTTTGGCTCTAAGTCCAAATCTTTTATGACCATGTCAATCCCGCCACAAGGTGAGCAATTGATCAAGCGGCTGGTGGTAAGCCGCGTGACAAAAATGCCGAAGAATCCTGGGCATTATTAGAGGACCTCGCCTTCTATGACAATAAAAGTTGGAATGACCCAAGGGACTTCGCTAAACTGGTCAAGGCAATCTCTTTGCCTCAAGATGTCATCCGTCTGTCGTCTCATTGAGCTCGAAAATCAAGTCCAACGCTTGATGGAAGCTCATATGTTCCTAAATTATCCGTTTAAGTGAACAAAATCACTTCTTCATGCAAAATCTGTAGTGGTCCCTACGACACGCAGTATTGCATGGAAAATCCTGAGCAAGCTTTTGTTGATTATACATCCTCGTGTACCGACGAAGCGGGAGGTAAGTGGTTTACTTTCAAACCCGAGCAAAACAATAATCCATCATGGAAAAGTCACCCAAACCTTAAGAGGCGGCAACCTTAAAATTCTCAAAACAATTTTTCAAACCCACCTAATCGGTTTCAGCCCAACGGTTCGTTCCCGAACCGCTCCTTCAACAACAATCCTCAAAATTTTAATAATCAATCAAATCTCGAAGGATTGGTGTCCAGCTTTATGGCATCTCAAGACGCTAGATTGTCTAAGTTTGAAGCCGATTTCAAACAAAAACAAGGCGAGATGACCAAAAAATTGACGCAGTCCTGAAGGCCATTAATTATCAAATGACAGGAGCACTCATAAGTGATACGGTTAAGAACCCGAAACTGAATGTTAACTCTACCTCTCCAGTTTCGTCTGCTCATTCTTACCCAACACAAGATCCCCAATGTTCGTCCCATGTCCACAATTCGATCAATGCTATTACAATATGCTCCACGCAAATAAATAAATCTCATAATGATCAACTTCAAGTTAAAACACAAATGGTCAACGAAGATGGGACACCTCCACGCAAGGGAATTAAAAGCCCGTCAAAATTGGTCTCCTCAAAGCACCAATCTCAATCATCTATAGGAGAACAAAATAAGAACTCAACTTCTCCCAAACTCGTTCATTTTGTCAATACAATCACCGTTTAAGTAAAGATGACAAGCCGAGGGAAATAGGAGAAGAAGGATAATGGATGGAATATGAGGAGCCTCTTGACTTAGTTGACGTGCGCGATGATGAGGTTTATGAGTCCTTAATTGAGAAAATGAAAAGTTGTTCATTAAACTTTGACTTTATGATTTAGAAAGGGGATCCTAGTAACTTAAAGATTTCGTGCATGATAGGACGTAAGTTCATAGCCAATGCATACATCGATTTAGATTCGCCTATGAATGTTATGTCATTATCTTGTTACAATGCCATTAGAAATCGAGAGTATGAATTTAGGGGGCAAAATTTCGTTGGGATAGGAAATAATATGCACATGTGTGTAGGAAATATGAGTCACAACATGGATTTTACCATCCTCGAGAATATTGAAGCTAACATTGATCCTATTCTATCCTAAGTAGTTTTTGGCCGACCATTTATAGAGATTACTAAGGTAATATTAGATAGGTAACAAGGCTTGATTACATTCACGGACGGAATTAAGGAAGTTACTTTATTTATTTTGTTTATTTTTTTAAAACTTCATATAGAGATTTTGAAATGGATGACTTAACTAGTGAAGCACATGACTTGTTATCATCTATGGTAATACTCAGTGAAGATAACTATAGGAGAGGATGTGAAAGGGCGTCCGATTTAGAAAGCGGATTTTACATGGATGTGGATAAGCTTGGTCCGCCATATAAAGAGGAAATTGAAGGGATAAATCTTGATGCATCATTTGAAGCTAATGGAAGTAGGACAAGCGAAGGAGGAGTCACGTAAGGAGTGTGACTCCAAGTCTAGCTAAAAGACTCGTTAAATAAAGAAAAGCGCTTATTGGGAGGCAACCTGATGAGGTGTCATTTTATACACTTTTTTGGGGTCATTTAACCCCCTAAATCATGCATTTATGCCCAAAATAGGTACTTAATCGTTCCTTTTCAGGTATTTAGCATTTGGAAGGCATTTGGAGGAAATACACGTGACTTGGGCTCATTTGGAGAAGAAATGGACAAGACTACAGAACGAAACCTAACCCCACCAAAATCTCATGAAGATAATGCTTATAGAGAGGAGAGACGGCGTCGCAAACATAAATCGACGCTGTCATGATTCAATGAAGCGACGACGTCCGTAATTTGGTGACACCACCGACAGAACATGAACGAACCTAAAGGGAACTCTAAAGATTCGTGTCACGAGATTAAGAATAAATACCATTTAAAACAGCGCCCGGAATCAAAAGAAACGCGAAGTACTAGAAATTGTTTTGATCATAACTCCTTCATACGAATTCGGATTTCGACGATTCAACCGCTCACGCATTTATAAAAAGAAAATCTACAACTACGTAAAAAATGTCATGGTGACGGCGTCACATGTTATTGGTGACGCCGTCGTGAAGGTCGGTTTAGGTTTTGCCTATAAATACAACCTCATAAGTTATATGAGGCTGTATTAAGTATGTTAAGTTGCTAAAAAAACACCTACCCAAACCTAGAATAGGACTTAGGTTGGGGCTTGATATGAAAAACAAAGTTATGTAGTCAGAGAACTTTTTTTTATCAAGCCCCTAACCCTAAGTCCGATTCTAGGGTTTGGTAGGTGTTTTTACAGCAACTTAGAAGACCTAATTCAATCCATAAACATCTTGTAATGGTTTGATTATCATATCTATCTTAATTCATGTCTTCAATTCCTTTTGTTGATTATGATTTCTCTTGCTTAGATATGCTTGGCTAATTTATCTAGTTATTTATGTGGGATGCATGAACCTAGTCATTAATTAATAGAACTATGTTGTTTGTGACCAATTCAATAATTCCCTAATAGATTATAGTTTAATAATTCTTGTTTTCTATCGCTTCGTTGGTTAAGATGTGTGCATTATTAGCTCTAGAAAACTAGCTTTTGTCCTACATAGAACTCGAGCTATTCGATATGTCTAGGACACAGATGATTGTGTAGAAAGGATATCCATAAGTAACGTCTTCATAACTACCTTGCCGCGCCTATTATGGTTGATCCACACTTAATATATTTTCACATGCATTTATATACACTTAGGGAGCCTTGTAAAAGTTTTGAATCCGCTCAGACTATACCTTAAAATACATATAATATAATAAAATATCAAATATATAGTAAGAATGGTCTATAAGCAGAGTCAATGATACCACCGAAAGTAGTATACATGTTTTGCCCTGGGTCTAAATTTCCCCAACGAGGCTGGAATTTAAATCGATACGAAACGAATTGATGATTTGAATTGAGAATCAAATGATTTTGATTTTTAACTAGATAAACTAAAATTAATTAAAGAAAACTAAAATTATTCTACGGGAAACAAGCAGTGGAAAATGGGAATCTTAAATATACTACGGGGAACAAAAATAGTTATACGGATAAATACCGTATAATTTCTAAAACTACGGGAGCATAACTAATGGCAAATGAAATCTAAGAAATCTACGGGGAACATAGTTAGGCTAAAAATACTTAACTAGAATAATTAAAACTAATAAACTAAATTAAACATGCAATTATAGACTACCGGGAATTAAATAGCAAGCTAAAAACTAAAAATTATAAAAATAAAGTCCTAAAATTAATTTTAAAATTTTAATAAATCAAAAATATTCTAACTTAAAAGAAAATTGTTTTTAAAAAATTTTCAAAAACTAGTTCAAAAACGAACCAAAACGTAAGAAACGAAAAAATTCGGGCTCGTAAACCGGGCCCGAACTGAATTTTAAAACAAAATTTTACCCTAACACAAGATTTTATATTTTTAATATAAACTAACCGATTAAAGAAAATTTTATAAAAAAGAAAAATATTTTTTTGTTAATTTTTTGTATTTTTTTATGAATTTTCTAAGATTAAAAACTATTTAAAACTAATTAAATATAAAAAGACAGAAAATATAACTACAAAAAAATCTGAAAAAATCAAATTAAATAAAGTAAAAGTTGAGGAATCTAAAAATATAAAAAGCCCTAAAAGTTACTGTTTTAATTAAAAGTAATTAAACTAATTAAATCTAAACCTAATTTAAATTAATTAAATTAAATAAACTAACTAAAGTTAACCTAAGGGACTAACAGTGAAAGGGAGACAAGGACAAACGGGGTAACAGGGTAACTAACCACAGGGACTAACTATGTGAACTAGAAACTTCAAAATTACAGAAATGGTCCCTGAGAATGACCCCGTAATGCAAAGGCAATCCTAAGTGCTTAAAATCAAAAAGCTATAAAATAAAAGTTGTTCAGGGGCTTGAGCTTATCATTGTTAATAAAAGGGACATAAGCTGAAAGGGTCACAATAAGCTGGAAATGTGAGCTTTTGGGCTGACAGAAAGCTAAGAAAGCTTATAAGCATTATTGGCTTTTTTCTTTGAGCTTGAGAGCTCAGGATAAGCTGAAAGTGGGTTTACTAACTTAACTAACCTAAATCTACCTAATTTAACTAAACTTAATACCAATAAGCCCTAAATTAAGCTAAAACAGAAATAAGATAAAGTGACAGTTTATATAAAAACAGAAAAAATGCTACTTTAAGCCTAGAATAAGCTAAGCTAGAAAGGAAAATAAGCTATAAAATCTTGGGAGCTTAAAGGACTAGTAATAAGCTATGGGTAAAAACAAAAAAATCCTAAGGTCTAGGGTAAAATAAGCTAGATAAAAGGGCTGAGTTTGGTGCTCAGCACCAGGGGAGATACAACAGCAGTGGCTAGGGGCTTTTTGAGCTTATGATGAAAAATAAGCTCTTAAGAGCTTATGGCCAATATAACCCACAAACAGAACTAAAAGGAATGACTAGTGATTTAAATTCAAAATGTGAGAGCTTAAGAAACAATAGAAGCTGCTGAAATTGTGGCTTGAATTTGAGGGTTCTAAAAAAAATTGCAAGCCAAATTTTGACTCAAACTTAGTCAAACCCAAGGGACAGAATATGGGCTTGGGTGAATGGCTAGAAACAACACCCAAGAGCACAAGAAAGTGTGCTTAAGCTTGTCTACACAGCTTGAGCACCTTAAACCAATTTGGCTTATTCCAAATTTGACAGAAAACCAAAATGACTTAAAAACTTATTTTAGAACTAAAATTGGTGATGTAGGTGGCTAGATTAACCCCACACACTCAGCCTAAAATGGCTGAGTGCTTGTGACCCATTCCATACCCCAAATGACCCATTTTGGGCTTTTACCAAACACCCCTTTAAAAATTAACGTCAAATAACTCTTGAGACTTGATTATACTAAGAATAACCAAGGCAGATTGTTAATAGGATATTAGGGTTGAATAAAACAAGTAAAACACAAGTTTTTTGGATAACAAAGAATTAAAAAGTCGAATAATTTTGAAAGTAACAAAAACACAACATAAACTTAAAACTTGAATAAATGTTAAAAACAGTACAATACACTTGAAAAGAAAGCTGGAAATCAAAATTACAAGTTGATTAAAATTTAAATAAAAATAAGCTAAGAAAAAAACTAGTGTCTCGGCTTGTCTTTTTTTTTCTTGCTTTTATAGAAGTCCCAAGGCTTTCACAGCTTCTTTCTTTGTGTTTCTTGTGTGAGATGAAGCTCAGCAACAAATCTTAGCCCTCCATTTCAAGTGTGCTTCTTTTAAGCTCAATCCCCACCATTGATGATGCTTCGGGTTTGGTGAGATTGCCAAAGTGGCAATCTTTTTGTTAGTGGGATTAGGGGAGGGTGATGGACTGGTTCTAGAGAAGGGTTGGGTAAATGGGAGAAGGGTATCATGTGATGGTGGGGGAATTGAGGAGGGTTGCGGGAACAATTAGGGGGGGTTGAGCTGTTATTGGTTCACAAGTGTTTTAAAAGTTTTCCGAAGTTGCAAAAAGAACCACCCCAACTTCTAGTTACTTTCCACTCTTTTGTTTCTCTTCTTTTTTAGTTATAAGTAAGTTTCGGAAATGGCACAAATGGCCCATGTGGTTTATTGAAACAAAGATATAAAAGGATTCATGACTTGGCAGTTTCAGCCCTTGGTGTTTTAAAAGGGAAAAACAGTTTGTAAAAATGCAATTTCAGTCCCTAACTTTGTTTAAACAAACCATTTTCTTTATAAAACATGTTTTTAAAAATTACATTTTAAGTCCTTATGCTTTATAAAAAATTGTTTTTGGGCCCAGTATTGGCTTGGGTTTGTGTATTGGGCCCAATTGGGTTTATTTGGGCCCAATAAGGTTTAGGCTTTTGTTATTGGGCTTTTTAAGGCCCAATAAGGTTTGGGTGAGTTTTGTGTGTACAATGGCTGAGATTGGCTTGTTCAAGGGCTAGAGATGGACCATTCCAAAGTCTTTCACAGTCTCTGTCATTTTGCACACAAATGGGCTGTTGTCATTGATTGAGGGCCCATTTGGTCCTTCACCGTCTTCATTAATATACTATTGGGCTTTCCCGGCGCCCATTCAGATGGTTGAGATTGCAATCAATAGTATTCTTCAATTACGGCTCCGGTTTTGACTGTTAATTTGTTGAGTTGACTTTGACTTTGACTTTTCATGGTCCCTTTGGCTCTGCTTTGGCTTTTCCTTCCCACTTTTGCATTCCGAGTCCGGTTTTGTCGTTTTGGCTTTGTTTTTCGTCCTTTTCTTGGTTATCCGTTCCTGCACAATACATTTAGCAAAACAAGCGTATCTTTGGCATTTTAAGTCCGTTTTTGGTTATTTCAGCTCGTTTTTAAAGGTAAAAGGTATGTGTATTTAAGCACATACCAAAATCCCCCATACTAAGGTATTGCCGTGTCCTCACGCAATGCTATGAAGTAAGCATTTACGAAAACTAAGACTCTTGACCCCCTCCGCCACTCCCCCCCCCTGACCCCCTTCCGTAGGTGGGAAGTAAAAGAGAATGAGGTTGTGATGTGATAATATTGCTACGGGAACCTATAGGTGGAAGGATCGATAGATTGAGGTATTATGATGCTGTACTCCGACTCATAACTTTGAAAAGTAGCAAAGTGTTTGTCAAAGGAAAGAATCAATAGCTTCGACAAATCCCGATTAACACCATTATTTTGTATGTACATTGACTACTCTAATTTTTTTTTGGATTTTTGAATGGTTTGTCTTTCTTATTTAACTCACAATGGGATCATAGAGTGAGAAACGTCCATAGAATGATCTACGGATGTCCTGACGGAAAATTTCATCGTCCCCGATTTTTCACTAGTCTTAAGCCAAGCAATTAAACGAGATCATTGTCGATATAAGTTTAGGTGTAAAGCCCTCATACTTATGACTTGTGAACTTTTGAACTCCCGACATGGATAAATGATTACGTGTGTGTGCTCGATTTAACTCACAGCCATAATCAACTTATTCTCATAGCACAAAAATGAATCGTGACTCAAAGCTACAATTTATAAAACTTTGCAACTTGATTTTTATAGAACTTCAATATTATTATTTTTATTTTTTTTGTCATTTATTTTTTTTTTTTTTTTTTTTTTATTTTTTTTTTTAAGTTTCTTAAGCTAGGAGTCGTTGCTTAGTTTGTACACCATAGTAGAAACGACTTACTAAAGGAACAATTTCTATGACCCAGGCCTCGCTCCCTAGTAGGATATCACAACCAACGTCCGGTGTTCTTAGTTTGAAAACCCACCCCGTTGCTAGCGTAGCGGGAAATCACATCAACACCTTCTTCCTAAATATGGCTAAGGAATTAGTGGTCTTAGTTTGAAACCCTCACCTAGACCTTTCTCTTTCTCAAGTGCGATATCCACACACACCAAGTCCCTAAAGTAAAGATTGTCTAGTTAGAACCCCCAACCCTCGTGGTTACGAGTGATATACACACACTATTACTTGCTCCAGTAATAATCAAAGTATCTTTATTGGCATTAAATCTTTTCAAAACTTTGCTTTTAAAGAATCAAGACACAAATTTTTGAAGCTTTTTCTGAACACCATCGATTGACTTAGCCGAATTAAATCAGAAACACTATGATTAGCGGAATAAAAAGCTTAATGGGAGAAAAAGAACACAAGTTATTCATATTAAGTTTTATGACGAATCTTGCTTACACATAAACTTATATTGACTCTATCATTTTCACGTTCTTCACTTCAGAATTCAAAAGCAATAAAAATTCGTGAAAGCTTTGGCCTAAAAGAACTAGCTAGGCGCCACACGCCCGATCGAGTCAAAAATTTATTCTTTACTCTACCCCAAAAAGACAAAACACTTAGTCCTAATTTTTGAAAATTTTTAAATTTTTTTCATTTTTTTCATTTTTTTTTTTTTTTTTTTTTTTTTTTTTTTTTTTTTTTTTTTTTTTTTTTTTGTATTTTTGCAAAAATTTTGGTGTAAAAACGGGATTGCATGATAACAACGACTGCAGGCAAAAATCAAATCGAAGATTCCCCCCCCATACTAGAACTAAACATCGTCCTCGATGTTTCAAAGGGGTACCTACGTAAATCTAAGGCCGTTTATGAAGTATGCCAAAAGATAAACGTTAGTCGATAAGATTTGGATACTGAATTCCCAAATTGAAGCTGAGGATGTGAAGCTCGAGTTAAAAATGACAGAATCGAGAGCCTTCACAATCCGGGAATACCTGGACATACAAAGCACACAGAACACGGGTAATGGAAAATATAAACCTTCTCACAACAAAACACTTATAAGAAAACACTTATTTATTACTACTACGGATAAGCATGGGGTGCCATCCCCGCAAACGCGCCTTTGTTTAGGGTCCCGACGCTTGACACCGCGTACCCCTCCGAAATTATTGGTCCCCATGGGAACGTTTGGAGATCGGACAACCTCGGTTGGTAATTTCCCCCTTCAAATTAAAGTTTGATACACGATGACCATCACGTTTAAAGTTGGGCCCAGAGGAGTTTTAGATAGCTCGACGGTCATTAAGAAAAACTTGGACAACGTGAATGGTCCAGACACAACGGGTTTATCAATTATGCCCATAAATCTTCATCTAGAATTGAAGAGGAGGGAACACGATCACCAACGTTGAAAACGCGTTTATTTGATTTTAGCATCGTGTATACCTCTTTGGTTTTCTCTTTATCGATCAGAGATGTTCTCGTAGAGCCTGATCACCGAAGTTCATTTAGTTCATTCAGTTTGAACTTATCACTGTGATCACCCGCTGTTTGAATATCAAAAATTGGAATGGCATGAGAGCCCATAGGCTTTGTGGCCTAGCCTCATCGGTAGATGACATGCCTTCCCGTACAACAAAGCTTATATGTAGTACACCCAATGGGTGTTTTGTAACCGGTGCCGGAAGGCTCAATAAAGCATCATCTACTTATCCGACCCAGGAGGCAAACGATTTTTTCTCCTCACGTTCTTTCAAGATACGCTTTAATCCCGATTTTGACACCTCAACTGCCCACTTGTTTGTGGGTGATATGCGGTGAGAGACAGATGAGGTTACTCCATACTATTAAGCATGACTTTTGTAAATTGTCATTGCAGAAGTGAGTTCCGCGATCACTTATGATAGCTCGGGTTGCAGCACCAAATCGAGAAGAAGAGAGTTTTCAAAAATTTACAGACAACTCGGCATCATTGCGCGTGGGGAGCGCTTATTTTATTTTTTTTTTGCTTCGACCCATTTATGAGGACAAATAGTCCAACAGCCACGAGTATGGTACTAAGTTTTCAATATACTCCTCTATGGAAGACGGAAAACGGCCCCATAAACTCAATGCCCCAGATGTCAAGATTTCGCAAGCTCCAACTTGGATGGAGTTTTTGTGGCATCATCATCACGATGCGTAATTTTTCCTTGACGTTGACAAATGTCACAACGGGTTACAAAGTCATGGGCATCCTTGGTAGAATGTGGGCCAATAGAGATCCTGGAAATCGAAGATTTTTTCTTGCTGTGTAGTTTAGGCACCATAGTGTCCTCCAGTAGGTCCACTGTGGCAAAGCTTTGAGAATAACTAAAGCTTTCTTAGCCAAAACACAACGTCTTCTTATCACCTGAATCAGCACAGATCTTAAAACAGGAAAGATCATCCCAAAATAGTGTTTTGACATCCTTGAAGAATTTATTTTTTTTGTTGGGATGTCATTCCCATGACATACACAAATATCCCCGCATGGTATTTGCAAATCGGACAAACCATGGGGTACTTTTTTGATCTTGAAGAGCAATCGAACCAAAGAGTCTCGAGAGGAAATGAGCCTTCCATCGATTCTTCTTTGATCTCCGAGTTGTACTTGATGTGGGATTTTCAGAGAGTGGAAGCGTCTGGACAGATGATCGGACGGCGAGTTTTCAGCTCCTATTATTGTCTCGAATTTCAAGATCAAATTCTTGGAGGCAATAAGACCACCGCAAGAGTCCCTTGCCTTAAGCATCCATCTTAGCAAAGAGATACTTGAAGGCGAAAGAGTGGTCAGTATACACTATGCTTTTGACATGTACAAGGGATATAACAAACTTCTCAAAGGCATACACCACAGCAAGTATTCTTTTTCCGTATAGTTAGTGGATTTGAGCCTCGTTCCTTAGTTTTGCTAGCATAGTTATAGGTTGGAAATGTTGTTTTTTTCTTTGCCCAGGACCTGCCCCAATTGCGAAAGTCGCCTAGCATCGCACTTCAGTTCAAAATGCATAGTCCCAGTCGGGAAGCAATAAGATCTGAGCTTCATGTCATCTTCTTTTGAGCTGAGGTTTACAGGAATCGACACATCTTAATTCTTCAGAAAAGTAACAAACGAGTCTCTTTTCAAGCAAATGAGTCATAGGACGGGCAATTTTCGAGAAGTCCTGAATGAATCGCCGGTAAAAAACCGCGTTCCCATAGGAAACTTAAAACGGACACCTATGACTGAAGTCGGATGAAGGAGTTTAGCTATTATCTTGACTTTAGCTCTATCAACCTCAAGTCCCGACTTAGAAATTTTATGTCCGAGAACTATGCCTTCCTTTACCATGAAATGGCTCTTTTCCCAGTTTAGAGACAAATTGGTGTCTTCACACCGTTTCAACATCTTTTCTAAATGGGTTAGGCACGTGGAGAAAGAGTCTCCAAAGACCGAAAAGTCATCCATGAATACTTCCATCGTTTTTTCAATCATATCGTGGAAGATTGCCATCATACATCTTTGGAACGTGCCAGGAGCATTGCATAGCCCAAAAGGCATGCGACGATAGGCAAAAGTTCCGTATGGGCATGTGAAGGTTGTCTTTTCTTGATCTTTTGGGTCAATTGGAATCTGAAAGTAACCCGAGAAACCATCGAGGAAACAGTAGTATTCATTTCCTGCTAGTCTCTCGAGCATTTGATCCATGAATGGTAAAGGGAAGTGGTCTTTCCGGGTGGCTTCATTAAGTTTTCTGTAATCAATACATACTCGCCATCCCGTGACCAATCGAGTAGGAATCAGCTCATTCTCTTCATTTGGTGATGACAGTCATAACTCCTTTCTTTAGGATAACAGTGTACCGGCTCACCCAAGGACTGTCAGAGATGTGGTAAATCAATCCAGCGTCAAGATAGTTTCAAACTCCTTTTTGATAACATCGTGACTTTTTTGGTTATACCCTTCTCAGACTTTGCACAGATGGATCATAGTCCTCTACCATTAAAATTTTGTGAACAAACTTCCGGGCTAACACCTTTATGTCGGAGAGTTTCCAAAGCGATGTCTCGCTTGTGGGACTAAGAACCTTCAGAAGTGCTGACTTTTCCTCATACTTTTAAGTTCTTTAGCAATTATACATGCAACTATTGTCGCCGTTCTAAAAATCTTTATTCAAGATAGGGGTGGCAGTATCCTTATAGTTCAACCTCGGGAGGTTCATTAATGGAAGGTTCACAACGGTTTTGAGCTTCACAGAGATATAGTTCTTTTTTATCCCCTACCGTCCAGGGCCATATATGTTCATGAATTTGGGAGGGGGGGTGGGGTTCTCTGTTCAAGAATTGCCTCTAAATCAGGATGTACCCCTCAGGATCCTGAAAGTTGGATCACCATCAGATTAAGTAGGATCATCTTCTGAGCAAGAACGAATCAGCTTCTTACCATTAAGAGAAAGTCACAGTCCCCCGAAAGGAGTGAGAGTTGGAGAAGTCAGTAGAACAATAGGCTCAAAATATGATGTGGGATGCACTCGCGACCAACACTTGAAAATCCAGGACCTCTTGAGAATACTCATTCACAAAAGAGCATTATCGATGACGTCGATTTTTTGTTGACCGTCATATTGTTTGTAATAGCTGGTAATTTTAGAGTTTGGTCCAAGTTAATGTATGGGCTTCTTTGCCAACACGACGGGTAATCTCTGCCTTCATAAACATCTAACAAAGCAATGAGACTTGTTTTCAAGAAACATCGCCCGAGAATTAAGGGGACTCGGGGGTCTGGTTCAAAATCAACAACTACGAAGTCAGCTGGAAATTGAAATTTTCCCACATTTACAAAGACATCTTCAGCAATACCGATTGGTTCAGTGATTGAACGGTCTGCTAGTTCTAATGTCATGCAAGTTGGGGTCAATTCAGAAAGAGATAGACTTTTCCATACAGAAATAAGGGCATGAGAATTAATGCTCGCACCCAAGATCGGTCCAATGCGTCATGTATAATCTCCGTAAATTCACTAATGAACAGAATCGCCAGGGTCTCCAAGTTTCTTTGGTAACTTGTGAGGATGACCGCTGAACATTTCCATTTAAGGGAGGCCTTGCCAATTCGCTCAAATTTTTCCTTGTTGAGTCCATCAAGGTTTATTAAAGTCGAAGCAAATTTAGGCATGAGCATCAAGGCATTCGGTAAAGCTAATCTCGAAACTAAAATCCCTAAAGATTTCATCGAATTTCTCGATTTGGTCGTTAGCCTTTCCTCTTTGCGCCTTTCATCAGTTTCTTCGTGATGGAAATGGAATTGATGCTTTAGGAGCTGGAGTAACAACGGGAGTACATTGGGCTAGGATTTGATTACAGATTTGAATTTGAACAACAGAAGTGGACGTCTTCGTTGCATCCGTTTATTTAGCAGGAAGGGCATCGTGTCCTTGTCACCTCCTTCATGTCATGATATCATGATAAAACATAAAGTGCTCACATAAAAGGTCTATATAGTTATATATAAACTTGGTTATATAAAAACTGTATTGATTCTTTTTTAAGCTGAACCATAGACATCACAAGAGATCAACAACTTGAATTAGATGACGCTTTAGTCGCTCCTGCCAACCGAATCAAGATTGGCAAAAGTAATCTTCGACTAAGCTTAGATCTTAACTCCAAAGATGCAACTCTTCAATTGGTGTATGATGTTTTGAAACTCACTCCCTTTTACAAGGCATTCCAGATCACAGCGGATGTTCCAGAAATATACATGCAAGAGTTTTGGGCCACTGCTACAGTTCATCATCACTCGATTTGTTTCAAGATGAACAACAAGAAACATATTGTGAATCTTGAGTACTTTAGAGAAATGCTTCAAATATGCCCTAAACTCCCTAATCAGCAATTCGAGGAACTACCCTTTGAAGAGGCAATTCTCACATTTCTAAGAGATATTGGTCATAGTGGTGAGATTAAAATGATCACCGATGTCAATGTCAACAAGTTGCATCAACCTTGGAGATCATTTGCTACGGTTATCAATAAATGTTTGACTGGTAAAAGTACCGGATATGACAGTCTTCGACTATCTCAAGCTCAAATCCTCTGGGGCATGTACCATAAGAAGAACATAGACTATGCCTACCTTCTATGGGAAGATTTCATTTATCAAGTAGAGAACAAGAATGTCAAGAAGAGTAATGAGATGTACTACCCTTGCTTCACCAAGGTCATCGTCAACTTCTTCATGACTAAGGATCAATCAATTCCAAGACAGAACAATATAAATTAGCACTATGCTAGGGATGGCCACATGTTTACCACGATCAAGGTTGTCTCTAGGCATGAAGATACACAGTTGTATGGTGCCATTTTGCCTAATGAATTGACGAATGAAGACATCAGAAACTCTAAATCCTACAAAGAGTACTATGCCATTGCTTCAGGAGCTGAACCTCCAAAGATAAAAGCAAGTGTCAAGAAGAAGCAAGTTGGAAATGACAAGACAAAGACTCCTTCAACGACTAAAGGCAAAAGACTCAAGACTTCAGCTAAGGCAGCTAAACCTGCCAAGAAGAAGCAACCTGCAAAGACGTCTAAGGATAAAGGTCTAATAGTGTTATCTGAGGTTGCTTTAACAGAAGCTGAGCAAATGAAGCTGGCCATTGAAAGAAGCAAAACACAGACTCACAGCTCTCACACCAGCAGTTCAGGTGCAGATGAAGGAACTGGTGCTATACCAGGGGTTCCCGATGTACCTACATATAACTCTGATGATGAGCAAATCTCTTGGAAGTCCAGTGACGAGGAGGATGATGATGAAGTGAGCTTAGATGATGATGACGATGTTGATAATCAAGATAATGATGATCAAGAACATGATGGTCAAGATGATGAAGAGCAAGATGATGCTAATGAACAAACTGATTTCAAGCGAAAACATTGAAATGATGGTGTAAGATAGCAGTGTGTAAGTATCATCCAAGTTTCCACTCATGATGAAGAAGATAAAGAAGAAGATAGCTTTGATCCTTGGGTTCAAACACCTTCCTATGTTGAATCCACTGATGATGAAGACAGTGATGAAGAAATTCAAGATGCAAATGTTGAGGGAGATAAGATGAATGAAGAAGAGACAAATGAAGAAGCAGAAGTATATGCATTATATAGGGACGTAAATGTCAATCTAGAGGGAAGAGATTCTGAAATGACAGATGCTCTACGCACTATCGTTCAAACTAGTCAAGTAATAGAAAACACTCATGTGATCATAACTCCGGTCAATCCTGAAGGTCAACAACAGAGTTCTTCTGTGTCATTTGGCTTTGTTTCAAACATGCTCAACCTCAGTCCAGACACAGGAATTGACTCTTTATTTAATCTAAACACTGAGTCAACTTCACTAGTAGATGTTCCGGTTACTACTTTTGCTGAGCCACCCCTGTTTTCTTCAACAACTCTTCTACCACCACCTACTCCTCTCATCACACATCTGCAACAAACACCAGTTCCCACACCACCAACTATTCCAAGCTCCTCACTACAAGATCTTCCCAACTTTGGCTTTTTATTTGGATTTGACCATAGACTAAAAACTTTAGAAAACAGCTTCTCAGAGTTCAATCAAACGAATCAATTTGCTGTAGTAGTTTCTTCAATTCCAGGCATTGTTGATGTGTACCTTGCCAACAAGATGCACGAAGCCATCAAAACAGCTGTTCATTTACAATCCAAAAGACTCAGAGATGAAGCCTAAGCTGAAAATGCAGACTTCCTTAACAAACTTGATGATAACATTAAGAAAATAATCAAGGATCAAGTCAAGGAACAAGTTAAAGCTCAAGTCTCTAAGATTTTGCTAAAATTTGAAAAGACTGTCAATGAACAACTCGAACCTGAGGTTCTGACTCGTTTATCCAATGAATCTAAGACATCTCATGCTATAGCCGCCAACCTATCTAAATTAGAGCTGAAGAAGATTCTCATAGATAAGATGGAGAGCAATAAGTCAATCCACAGATCTGATGAACAAAAGAATCTCTACAAAGCATTGGTTGACGCTTATGAAAGTAACAAACTTATACTTGACATATATGGAGAAACTGTTTCGTTTAAAAGACATCGAGATAAAGAGGATAAAGATGAAGAACCCTCCGCTGGATCAAACCGAGGGTCCAAGAAAAGAAGAGCGGGAAAAGAACCAGAGTCTACCAGTGCACCAAAGGAAAAGACCTACAAGACAACTGGCAAGTCAACTGAAGGGTCCAAATCTCATCACAACTCTGCTGGCGAGTCTGCTCAACCCACACATTAAGAGTTTGAAACAGGAGTTACTGAAGATTAAACTAATGAAGAGACCTTTCAACATCCTGATTGGTTTTAGAAACCAGCAAAACCTCCTACTCCTGATTGTGATTGGAACAAGACTTTGCTTGATGCTCATGGACCTGTTCAACCTTGGTTAAGCTCTTTAGCCCAGATGGAAGATCCGCGTAATTCGTTTAATGAGTTGATGGACACTCCCCTTGACTTCTCAGCATTCGTGATAAACCGACTTAAAGTTGATACTTTAACTCCAGAATTATTAACCGGTACAACATTCGAGCTGATGAAGGGATCATGCAAGAGTCTGGTAGAACTTGAATATTTCTTGGAAGAAGTCTACAAGGAAACCACTGATCAATTATACTGGATCAACCTTTAAGGCCAGCAATATCCACATGATCTGCGAAAGCCACTACCATTGATACCTAATTCTTGAGGTCGTCAAGTCATTCCTTTTGATCACTTCATCAATAACAACCTTGAATATCTAAGTGGTGGTATCTCAAGCCGAAAATATACAACTTCAGTGATGAAGACCAAGGCTGCAGATTATGGGCATATCAAATGGATTGAAGATTTAGTCCCTAACAGAATGTGGAGTCAAGTGCCGGTTAGCTATGACAAATATGCACTCTGAGGAATCTCACATTGGGGGAGAAAATGATAACAATTCTATGGATTTATGGTTAATAGGGAATCTGCTCATGATGTCTACTCCAAACGCATAATCGTTGCTATCACAAAGCTTTAAATAGTCGAATGGCATAATTACAAGCATCTGGATTGGATCACTGTTCGAAGATATGATGATAAGCTGTATACATTCAAAGAAGGCAATTTCATTAGGCTTTGCATCCAAGACATCAAAAACATGTTGCTTCTTCTTGTTCAAGGCAAGTTAACAAATCTCACTGTTGAAGAACGCCTAGCTTTTAATGTCTCCTTGCGAATGTTTACAAGAAGCGTTGTCATCCAAAGGCGTGTGGAAGATCTTCAATTAGGTGTTGAAAGTTACCAAAAGAAGCTCAACCTCACAAAGTCGGATACGTACAGATCAGATCTTAAACGAAGGGAAGCTTATACAACATACTCCAATCCTAGAGGTTTTATTTACCAGAACAAACACAAGAAGAACAGATTGATGCGTATTAATGAACTACACAAGTTTAGTGACGGTACACTCAATGATGTTCAAACTGCTCTTGATGATCGTCTATAAGGAATTCAGATGAAGTATCTGCCTCAGACTATCTGGAGACAAAGTGATAGAGATAAAGCAAGAGCTATGATCCAGGCAATTGATAAACAGCTAAAGACCAGGAGGATTGAGTTTGGAGAAATTTATTGGTGGGAGACCGTACAAGGGTGACTTTTGGCTGCTGCAAAGGACCATATGATTTATCATATGATGTCCTCATCATAACAGGTCAAACCTTGTACGTAATAAATAACTTGTGAAATTTGTATATATGTAGTGTAGACATTATGGTGATAATAAGGAGTGCTCGAGTACAAAATTTTCAAAATTTTCTTAGTAAATTGAAAAAATTTCAAATAATTATACTCAGCACTGTCTTATATACCCTCATAAATTTAGGGGGAGCATTAAAATGTTCCTTATAGATTTTGAACGTTTAATCAATTGATATCCAAAACATCAAGGGGTTAACATTTTGGATAAGGGGAGAAAATGTGATTAAACTGCATCTAATTTGTATTGAAATATGATTGAATAAAATGGACTCAATGCACTCCACACTTAGCATGTACTACGATTACGATGCACATGTTAAGGGGGAGATTTTAGTGATGATGAAAAACTCTTAAAGTGTAAATCTTTTGATATTTATATCAAACACTTTGATTGAAATTTTCAATGTTTTTGGTTTTGATTGTGATGGAATACCCAAAAGACCGACCATGTACTTAAATTTATGGAGTTATAAGGTGGTTAGGCATAGGTATTCAAATCCCATGATCCAGCCAGAACCGGAGGGATCTACCTAGGGATATCCACTAGTTAGTGTAGAAGTCCTTAGGTATGATACAAAAGGAGAAAAAGTGAGAATCGGGAATAATGCCGACTGAGATGGAGCTAATGGAGCTAGGATTGGAATTAAACCAACCAGGTGTTGTATTATGAAGTCTCGGAGGTAGCATTGAAGGGGTTAAATAATGAAAAATAATGTAAGGATAAAGGTGAAAGAAGAAGCCCCTCTATTACACTTAGGCAGAAACCGGGTCAATACATAAACCGTCAGAACCACTAAGTTGCTGTCTGACATTGAAGATAGTCATGGACCCAATGACGCTATGCACAACCCTCCCTAGCCATTCAAGGTCTCTTAATAGACTCTTGTTTCATTTCTCACAGAGAAGATTACACGCATTTCTATTGACTTTTTCTCTTTGAGTTAGTTGATATTGAAAATGGTGGCGTCGGATCCAGCCTCGACTCATAAAACCAAAGTGCATATTGAGTCTAGAGGCCAAAGAGATCATCATTAATCCTCATTAGGACACTTTTCAATTTAAGCTGTGCCTAATCACACAATGTGAATAACAAGGAAGTATATTAAGTGTCTACGCATTATCCTTGTGATTTTTACAGAACATCTGGGTGATATCTTTTACAATGCAATGATAGAAATCCTGGCTTGAGCCACATCAAACAAAGATATGGTAGGTAACTTGTGCGATTTTCTTTTTGAATCAAAATTGTGAAACTAGGAAAGAACAATGTTGCGTTTCTATAAGAATCAAAACTTTTTCCAGGAATGGTATTTATCGGGTGCTTAATTGAATTTTTGAATGATTTAACACTCTTGGATGTGTCACTAAAACACTTTTGCAAGTGATACATCGATTGATTTTAAAATTGATTTTTCTATTCAATCGGTGAGACTTCGTCTTGCTGGTTCACTCATACCTTGTTGTCTGCTTTGAGACACTTCGGTAATGAGAAAGGCTAGTGCAGCTGCGAAACCCTGTCAAGGAGATTCTTTGAAATTCTACCTGATCACAGGCAATATTTATACTGATCAACAGGGAACCATGGTTATTACAACCGTATTAGACAAGGTGACAAAAACACTCTCGTCCATATCTGTTGATTATCACTAACCTAAACTTGCAGGTACTCCCGATGATTGGTGCAGCTGATTCCCGACGAGTCATGATTCATAACCACAAGCTTATACCCGACTGACTAATATAAAGACATCATAAAAGCTCAAGTACATGTTTCAAGACTTCCGCTACTTTGATACCGTACGTCTTTCTTGAAGTGACGAAGTATTAAAGTTAAAGAATTTCAAAGAAGTTTCCGTCACTCTGATACCGAACGTCTATCTAGAAGTGACGAAGTGTTAAAGTTAAAGAATTTCAAGAAAGATGCAATATTAAAGTTTTTTAAGTCAACAAATCAAGAAAGGTATGAGCATGTCGGTCTATGTTGGGATTCTAGATTTGATGAGACAAAATAAATATAAGAATGAAACACAAGGACTAAAATTGTAATTACAAAAATCTTCAAGCTGGTGGAGAATATGAAGATAAAGATAAAGATTTCAGAAGATCTCCTTATAATGATAAAGATACAGAAGATATTAGAAGACATTCTTAAATGTTTTAAATATATTGTTTGTTCTTATCTTCTATTGTAAGCCTTGATATCTTTCTATATAAAGAGATTATCAGGCATATGGTTTAGATATCCATCAATAGAAAACTAGAGCTCTCCCAATGAGAGTCTAGATAGTTAGATAGCAAGTCGACTGATGAGGGTCGAACAGTACACCATAGTTAGTTGGTGTAGCCCCAAATTATAGTTGGGGTAATAGGGAAATGTTCAATAAAGAAAACCTTGTGATAACTTTGATTGTGTTCTTTATTATTTTGCTGCGTGTTATTAATCATTGTTATTGTTCATCCTAGATATATAAGATCTAATCAATCTTGAGCTATAAACGATCTTATCAATTGGTATCAGAGCCTTGTGGCTTGATATCTGGGATCACAAGGGTTGTTTTATTGCTGAATGTATAAAGAAAAGGTGTGTCGATTTATTGATTCTTGGTAAAAGTCAATTTGGTGAAGCTAGGGTTTATCTAAAATCCTAATGTGAATCAACAGGTCACGTAACACATTTAAAAGAGAAGATCAAGATTTTGATTGATCGTGTTTGGACAATGATGTGTTTTATGGTATTTGTTTACATTTACTAATGTACATAAGTGTTCAAGATCAAACCCTAATTCGCTAAGCAGCTAGTTGTACAACAAAAGAAACATAGTTGTTGTGTTCGTGGACATGAAGAAAGTGTATGTTGCTTTGATTACATACATCAGCAGGTTCAAAAGTTGTGACTACAGCAGATAGAAACCCTAATCAGTAGGTTTAGGGTTTGGGTTAATAATGATGTTATGGGCATCATTTGTTGCTGGTTTGGATGTCATAGCAGATTTAAAAGGTTTTTTCTTGATCCGTTGTGCTTCAATTGATCAAATCCTAGTCAAATAGGATTTGAGCATCTTTATGATTTGAGTATGGTGTGGTGGTTTGTATGCTGCTACAGTTGGTTATTATTGCGTGAATGGCATACTTTACCTTGGATTCTGTTCATATGAATTTAAACGACAACAATAACAGCAGCAGCAGAACATGGGGTCTTCAAGATCTTATTAAAGGTTCCTATAATCAACCAGGTTTGTGTTTCGTGTATTATTAAGGTTTCCTAATGATTATGGACGTGTTTGATTGTGTTCGTTGTCTGCTGAGCTGTAAGTATATTAGGCTTCATGAAAATTTATGCTGACTGTTGTTATTAATCCTGGTGTAAAAGAAGGGTTCAAGGTTCACGTACAACATTATTATTGCTCTATAATTTTATGCTGCTTATGGGTTTCGTTGGGCTTCAAGAAACATGTGCTTCAAGGTTATTAAAGGCAAGTTTATGAACAAGATTTGTAATTAATACTGATTGTGGAGGTTTGTGCTGCTTGTTCAATTGATTACATGTTTCTACTACCTTTGATGTGTTAATGCTGCTTATACGTTACTACTTGGGCTTAAAAGGTTTTAAAAGTAGATTAAAAGTCAGTGCTGCTCAATGGATGTTTACGTGTATTTGTTAATACTGCTGCCAAAAGAATGTTGGTTAAGTAATATTATATGTTTCTACTGTTTGGGATCAAGCTACTGTTTGACATGGTATATAGGCTCAAAGTGATGTTGGGTTTGAGTACAAGTTTAATGTTTATATATGTTTCGTGTACTATTGGGCTCAAGGAAGTTTTAATTAATGTTGTTCGAGTATGTATTTGTACTGCCAAGGAAAAATGGTTAATACTGTTCATGCACAAGTGAGGTTAGTACTGTTTGAAGGTGATTAGTACTGCTTGCTTCGCCCGAGAAAATTTTTGATACTGCCAGTATCATCCGAGAAAAGCAGTTTGTACTGCTAGCTTTGTACGATATCGGATAGTACACTTACTTGGTTTTCGGATGGATTTGGATCTTGGACAGAACTATTTTTCAAATAGTTTATTCTTATTGATTTTATGGCTCGTTTTGAAGATTATTTGAAGATGTGATTACGAAGACAATTGAATATTGCTTATTTGATGTTGTAGTTGAGTTTCACAGATGCGTGTTCTTATCATATCTTAAAGTCGTGTTTATGATAGGACATTGATTTTAAAGATAACTTGTTCGTGCTTAAATGGTGTGACGAAGATTTGTCAAAATCGAGCAAAGGTGTGTGATTTTTCTTATGGTGCTTAATGCTCACATTTGCTATCACTTAGTATGTGTCTCATAGAAGATGAGGATTTTTGTCAAGAGGTTGTGGTCTACTTATATTTCACAGATTTATTTATAAGTTTGACGTCACGTGGATAGTGCAAGACATAAGACACAAGTTTGGGAGATTCTACTTCTTCATCAAATTCGTTATACTTAGTTTTCTTCATCAGTGATCACTACATAGAGCCTATAGAGTTCGAGATTCAAGAGATGGTAAACATATGGGTTTCAGGGGAAGCTTATTGATTAAATGTTTAACCATCTACATGCACCACTTAAAGGGAAGTGTTTCGTTACTACTGCTGATCTTTATTACTACTGCTAGTTTAAATTTCTAATTCTCAGATTCATTTTTTATTATGCGTAATGTAGGGGAATTTTGAGTATTGGAAGGCTGAATTAGAAGTTGTGGTATATGATTTGTAGCTGTTATGATCCAAGTTGCATTTCTACAGAAGACCCCTATTGGATGATTACAAAAAGGGGAAGAAGACTACAGAGATATGATTTGCAGCTTATTTATGTGTGGTGACATGTTCAAGGAGATCTTAAGTCAAGGGGAAGCATTAAAGATTTTGTTTCATTTAGAGAGATGATTACATCTCAACTTTTCTAGTCACAACGTTGGCTTATATTGAAAACAACTTTTATTAAGATATTGATTACTAAATTTGTTGGGATTCTAGATTTGATGAGACAAAATAAATATAAGAATGAAACAAAAGGACTAAAATTGTAATTACAGAAATCTTCAAGCTGGTGGAGAATATGAAGATAAAGATGAAGATTTCAGAAGATCTCCTTATAATGATAAAGATACAGAAGATATTAGAAGATATTCTTAAATGTTTTAAATATATTGTTTGTTCTTATCTTCTATTGTAAGCCTTGATATCTCTCTATATAAAGAGAATCATAGGCGTGTGGTTTAGATATCCATCTTATATGAAAACTTAGAGCTCTCCCATTGAGAGATCTAGGATAGTTAGTTAGCAAGTCGACTATGAGAGTCGATTAGTACACTTGTTAGTTGGTTGTTGCACAATTTATGGTTGGGGTAATAGAGATAAGTTCAATAAAGAAAACCTTGTGATAACTTTGATTGTGTTATTTATTATTTCGCTGCGTGTTATCAATCATTGTTATTGTTCATCCTAAATATATAAGATCTAATCAATCTTGAGCTATAAACGATCTTATCAGTCCAGAAGTCACAAGATCACAAGGTGGAAATATTTACAAGATGGCAAAACAAGATTATGCTTAGTTGATGATTTCAAGGTGTTCAAGATCACATTCAAGACAAGCTAAGGAACAAGCTCAAGACCTAAAGTCTATGATCACTACATCAAACCACAAAATTTAATGATTAAAGTTAAACGATCTCAAGACTAAAGTTAAAGCATAGTATGCTAAGTTTAAGTTTTGTAAAATGAAGCGACCTCCCTTCAGGGGAGATTGTTAAGAATACAAAATTCCTAGGAAAGTATCGGTCGCTTTCATAGAAAACTGTCGTTAGCTCGTTAAGTAATTTTTGTAAACTTACATAGTTAGTTAGCTAAAGGCCCATGGATAAACCCATGCAAGCCCAAGCCCACCATCCATTGTAAGTATATAAACACCTCTCCATGCCTTAGAGAGGTGGTTGGTTGCTCATTTTACACACATTAATATATGTTTACTTTCTCTCTCTAAGTGTTTATCCAACCCTCTCTCTTACTAAAACAATCTCTTTCCCTCTCATCTAGTATGTTATTTGATTAGTATTCACGAGTTTTGTTGACTTAGTCAACATTTATTAAAACAGTGGATATGCCGTATAGGGTTTTCCCTAATACACCATATCAATTCTTGGAGACCAATTTTTCCTAAAGATTTAACAAAGTAAAGAAAATGTACCTTGGCCTCCGCAACATTACAGCATAATTACCATCCTTATAATACCGTTTAGGGTCGAACGGAAGGCCAAATGGTGCACATAAATTCATAATGAGATAGAATAGCATTCCGTTTGCGTAATATTTCCAAATCATGATTTTTACTTTTAAGTTTATGAAAAAACTTCCCGTTCTAATACATTTAGTGATTTTATCATGACTTATTTCAAAAAGCATAGTTAACCCATGCGTAATTTCATTATCCTCTAAAGACTGTATTATATCGATTTCATTGTTATCATTGTCTTTTTCCAATTTTAAATCATCGGGACGAATAATGTTGAAGGGGAATAGATCCTTAAAGTACAAAATATTTCGTTCCTCTTCATCATATTTAGACATTGATGTTTCATCATTTAAATTTAATTCATTGATATGTTGAAGGTTTAAGGTCGGTTCAATTAATAAATCTGATTTAGACGTTTGAACATCATTGTAAACAATGCTTGGAAATTCGTTCTCAAAATCTTTAAAAAAGTCTAAATCATCAAAACAACTTATCACAGGCTTAGGTGATGGAATTGAAGGTATGACTTTTTCATTATCTTTTTCTGAATCCATTTTCAAATTGTTAACAAAAATCATTTTATAAGAAAATGAGTTTTTTTCACAAATTATTGTGTAATCCTCATCATCAGATTCGTCAAATGATATTCTAAAGTCGATTTCATCGTTAAGAGAACATACCGTGGGTTCATAAGATAGTGTTTTTGATGATACCTCGTCATTAAAGTCTATAGCTGGGAATTCAGTTTCAACGGATCTGAGGTCGTGAATGTCTTCAACAACCCTGATTTTTCCATATGTAGCAGTTTGTCCATTAAACACTTTCCTACGTTTTCGAGCTTTTTCTTACTCGAGCCTGATGTATTCCTCATTCTTCTATAGTCATGTTGGGATCATCCATCCTGAAACAATCTTATTTGAAAAATAGTTAAATAACCAATACGTCGTATTCAGAAGACTGAATACATTGTATCATACAAACACAATAAACAAGAATACAAATTATTCTAAACTACACTACTCCTAAGGGCTTAATCTAATGTTTAAAACCAAAATATCAAATAAAATCAAGATTAATTTTCACTCCCCGGCAACAGCGCCAAAAACAACACTTTAACGGGAAGTGTACTCGATCGGTAGTAGTTTCGTGGTAAGTAGGGTGTCAAACACTTGAAGCGGGGTTAAATCTATCAATTTAATTAATATCTTGGTTATCTATTCTAAACCTATGTCAGTCTAAATCCTAGTTCTAACGGGAAAAAGAGGGTTTTTAGTCTGAGAGACTGGCACAGTTTGGTTGGTGACTATAATCAATTCAAGGCACTGTTACCCACACAAGCTAATTAACAAAAGATAAAAGAGCGGTCGAACCTTATATAAGAAAAATGTATTAACTATTATTAATCTGATTAGAAAGTTTGTTTGTTTATTAAGTACAATGATTTCTTCTCTCGAGGTGGCATATCATTCTTTAGACTTAGGCGTTACATCATCCTAAGACATAGACACATTAATTCTATCACAATTAAACCATCCGCATAAATCATCCTTATTTGTTGATTATAATCTATCTTAGGGATTAAGGCAATGATGATCTTGTTAAACCCTAGCTCATAGAGACTTTACCCACTTACCGCTTAATGACAATTTATACACTAGTATTCCACTTGTCCAACTATCCAATGGAATCAGAACGTTACTTGTTGAATTATCTAGGTCACCTGCTAGTCAACACGATCAATAAACCATTAGCAATATCCAATTAACTAGTTAAGCCCGAAGCGTTTCCTAGACACAGACTTAGAAGAACAATATTTGTGTAACTATGATTCTAGATGTATAAATCACTATATGGGGAGCTATCCTGGTCTCTAAATCTGCTTGGTCCGCTTCACTAGATCCAGTTAAATGATAGGTCGCATACAAAAGCATGTAAACAAGTATAAATTGATAAACATAAACAAGCATACAACGATAAATTAAGAAATCGAGATAAACAAATATCAAACATTCAGATCTTGATAATAATGGCTAATACCCGAAGGTATTAGCCTTTAAACGTCATAATATAAAAGAGCAATTATTTAGCCAAGGTAAACTAACCGAGTTAATGAATGATACCAAAAACTGAACGATTACTAAAGTATATGGAATTACACATTGTCTCCCATGGAATTGATAACATTGCTCGACCTTTTCTGCTCTTTTTCTCCTCTGAAAATTGACTTTTATGGTTTAGGTATCGAGAATATAATTTAGCACACTAAAAACCTATTTTTGAGTTTTCTATTTATAAGGTCTGGAAGTCGATTGGATACGGCGTATCCAAATGTTGGATATGGCGTATTGGGGATTTCTTGGAGTAGAGACCACGCTTGATATCTTCCAGAATATTTAAATACTATATCTTAAATACGACGTATTGAGTCTCTCTGGATACGACGTATTGATCTTTAACCGTCTATGGTCTTTGGTGAGTGCAGGCACGGATACGCCGTATCTTCCTTGATGGATACGGCGTATTGGTCTTCAGAATAGTAATCTTTAAAATATCTTCATTTAAATTCCAGTATGCGCGCCTTTTGCTACCTTTCACCAATTACTCCATAATTACTGTAATTTTTCTTAAATATAAACGATTAAGTAACAATTCTTTGCAATAACTATACAAAATGGGTTAATAACATATGATAAATGATGATATAAAATAGACGTTATTTGATGTCATCATGCGTGTTAGCCATTCTTCCATTTTTGCATCACGGATATATTCAGGTCCTAAGTTCAAGACCCCCTTGTACAAACTTTTGAGCTTTTGGTACAGATGCGAGATTCCATTCAGCTTGTCATGCACACTCACCTTCAGTAATGGCCTGATCTTATTGCATTGGGCATTGGATAAATATTTAAACTTTGGATGTGATCGAGCTATTTGGTAAGTCACATTATCATTACCATTGTGGATAGTGATTAATCCATCAAACCTTCTTGCTTCCACACATGAAGCCTTGCAAAATGGCTCTCCAAAAATAACAACTCCCTCCCATGTCTTGATCTCGGAAGCCATCCATATTCTCCACCACTGCAAAATAAGTTACAATAGAAAAGTTTATTCATAAAAGCCCCCACTACGTTCTTTTTCTTGTATTCAACTTTGTCCTTCATTATAGAATTGTAGAACTTTTTAGATATTACATTAATGGACACAATTAGGAAAAATTAGCATTTACATGTTCAAAACCTATCATGCACGGAAATTTTAAGTTGTAGGCACAATCAGTATGGATCTTTCAGTTAAAGTCACAAAAACTAGGGTATTCTTCAAAACTTTCATTATTCCTAGTCTTAATTATGTCAATCATGGGTTTATCAATTACTTCTCCATCACTAATAGTTATGCTTAAATCTTCAACTTGATTCCTCCTAAGCTCTACAGGTGTGTTTAGATCGATTAATTCAATGAAGCCCTCGAAACTAGGGTCTTGTGATCTATTTATCCTTAAAGTTTCTCCCATAAGCGTAGCTTCTAAATCAAGTTTCATTCTTTCCTATAAGCTTAACACATAGAACCTCTTAATTAAGCTACTTGTAGGTTTAATACTTTTGAAAGTAACGTTTTCATTCCTCACCCTTAATGTAATTTCTCTGTCAAAGACATCAATTTTAGCATGGGTAGTAGACACAAATGGTCTTCTGAGGATCAAGGGCACTTTGACGTCCTCGGGCATATCTAGAACTATGAAGTCTACGGGGAAAATAAACTTACCAATTCCTACTAGTACATTCTATGCTACACCCTTAGGATATTTTATTGTTCTATCGGCCAATTCAATGGTCAATTTAGTGGGGGCTAGGTCTCCTAAACCTAAGTTGGTAAAGGTCATTAGGGGCATAAAGCTAACACTAGCTCCTAAGCCAACTAAGGCCTTTTCAAAATAAACATTATTAATATAGCAACGTAAAGTAAAACTCTATGGGTCTTTTTCTTTTGAGGCAGAGGATCTTCATTCATTGATCTTCCAACTTGATCTTCCATCCTTCATCCCTCCTTAAATATTCCATAAGTAGTAGAGTCTAACACATTTATCTCATCATAAGAATCATCAGTTAACCAACTTCAAAAAGGAATAGTCGATTGATTTGCCTTGAAAGTCTTCATTCTATTCTAGTTGTCCAATACGGCGTATCGAGCTCCCCTGATACGGCATATTGATGTTGTGTTAGTTTTAATTATCGTCAAGATTGACTTGACATGATCTCTCGGGTTAGTTTTGGTTGAGCCAGGTAGACTTCCAGATCCCCTCTCTTGCAGTATCTTACTCATTTGCCAGATTTGAATTTCCAATGCTTTGATTGAGGCTCCTTGGTTCCGAATAGCGGCATCGGTTAAAGAACGGATCTCCTTAATCAAGATTGAATTTTTGTCATGTGTTTTTGTAGATTCAGCCATAAACTTATTCATGGATTCTTCCATTGTTTGCCTTCATTCTTGATACGAAGGATTTTTGTTATCTCTTTGGTAGAATCCCGAAGCAGCTGCTCTAAATCTTCCTCCTGGATGGAATGGTATACCATACTACATGTAGAAAGCTTCCTCAAATGCCTTTACCCCTTTTTTAATGGACAATCTTTAGTGTAGTGAGGTCCCTTGCATGATTCACATCCTACCTGAGCAGCATAAACTTTTTCATTCACCTTTTTAATTTCCCTTCCAAGGTTGTTTAGTTGAGCTTGAATAGCAGCTAGCCCGTCAGAAGTATCAGTACTTCTTGTCATAGTAGACGTACCATTATGCCATTTTTAAGAATGGTCAGCTATCTCTTGTATGGATTTCATTGCATCAACGACATTTATAGACGGTATGACACCTTTGGATCAAGAATTTGCCTAGTAGTAGGTACATCTAGTCCTTTGTGAAACAAGATCACTTCATGCATGTCAGTTAAATAATGTTGAGGGCATCTCAACCATAGCTCCTTGAATCATTCCCAAGCTTGATAAAGAGTCTCGTCAGGCTCTTGTTGAAAGTTATTGATTGCCTCCATCTTCTTAGCGGTTCGGGCAGGTGGACAATATTTGCTTAAGAATTTCTTATTAAGAGTTTCCCAAGTATCTATTGAACCAGCTGGTTCATTTCTTAGCCAGCGACTTGCAGCTCCAGTAAGCGACATAGGGAATACTCGAAGCATAATTTAATCTTGAGTAACTTCGGCTATGTGAAATAGATCAATGATCTCAAGTACCTTTTCAATATGCTCGTGAGCATCTTCATTATCTGATCCACTAAAAGTGTTGTCTCGCAGTTCCTTGAGAAATTGACGCTTCAATTTGAAGCGGGCCTTGTCATCAATCTTAGGCCTAACGATTCCCGATCCATAATCATCTTGGGTCTTAGTCATGTACTCCTCCATAGTTGGTTCCCTCATTGTTTCTGTTTCTTCTTCTTCAAATTGATCTAAGTAATTAGTTGGATTCCGGTGAATCCAAACGGTCAAGACTTCGTGTCCTGATGAGCTTCCTTGATGATCGAAATTTTCCGTTCAGGATTCTCGTAAGGTGTGACGAGATTCTTGCTAGAACTCCTGGTCATGCATGTCCTGAAACAAGGGAAAAAATATCAGTAGGTTATGCTCCAAAGAAACAAAATACAAAAAACAAATCAAGAAAACCAAATACGAAAAATTACGTCATGCTACTGTATCAGATGATCAATACTTCGTATTCAATTGACTGAATACGCCGTATAGATCAGTTGAATACAAATACACAGTATCTATTATGACAACTTAATATGCCGTATCCAATGACTTAGAATACGTCGTATAGGTTAGTCGAACAGAATACTGTGAAAACAGAAATAATGCAGAAAAATTAAATATGCAAAAATATACAATGCAAACTAATCTAAGTTAAACTAAACTAAAAATACCAATAAAAACAAAAATTAAAGTTTCACTCCCCGGTAACAGAGCCAAAAAACTTGATGTGTCGTTGTATGTAGGTATATTTTATGTATCAAGTTTTACTATTTGTATTTTGCCGAATTTACCTAAAACAACACCAACAAGCAGTGTATCCGATCAATTGAAGCTTCGTTGGTAAGTAGGATGTCGATCACTAAGAGTGAGAACTAATTCTTATGTCTATCAGTATTTTATTCTATGTTAAACCTATGCTAAACCTAAGTTAATCCTAATTTTAACGGATAAAGGGGGTTTTCAGTATGAGATACTGGCATGGGTTTTGTTGGTGACTTAACTCTACTTAAGCTACTCTAATGCACATAAGAGATTAATCAGAGGATAGAGGAACGGTTTAAGCATATGGTAAGGAAACTGTATTAACTATGATTAATCTGATAGAATGCAGGTTTGTTTATTAGTGCAATGACTGTCTTATTGTTGTCTGATATATCATTCCTAGATTTAGGCGGTACTTCTTCCTAAACCCTAGACATGCTAATTTTGTCACAATTAGGCACATCCGCATAAAGTATTCGTAATTGGTTATAATCTATCTTAGAAGTTCAATGCAGGTGATCTCACTGACGACTAGCTCACGGAGACTTTACTAACTTACTGCTTAACGACCTTCTATATACTAGTAGTCCACTAGCCCCAATCCATCCTTCAAGGAATCAAAATGTTATTTATTAATCCTAGGTTACCCCCTAGTCTAACTTGTTCATTAAACCTTAAAGGGCAGGACAACACAGTAATTTGTTATCTTATTATTCAACATATTTAGATTGCAGATATAGAGAGCTATCCTAGTATCTAGCTAACTCTTTATTTTTATTCCTAGACCCAGTTGAATGATAGGTCGCATACTTAAGCACATAAGTGAGTATAAATTGATAAACATAAGCCAAAACACAAGCAAATAAGAGGCAATCGATATAAACAAAACCAAACGTTAAATCTTCATAAACATAACTAATACCTAAAGGTGTTAGCCGATAACCATTGTAATTACAGATACAAATGTCATAGATAAACGATTAAGGTAAACTAACTAAGTAAATGAATGATACCAACAACCAAGCATATATTTAGAGTATAAGAGAATTACACGGTGTTTCCTTTGTGATTAAGAGCTTTGCTTGACCTTCTCTGCTCTTCTCAACCTTTGAAAATCATCCTTTATGATTAGGGTTTTGAAAATATGGTTAAGCACACCCTAAAGTCGTGTTTATGGTTTTGTATTTATAGCTGTTAGAATTAAGTCGATACGTCATATCCGTTAAGGTCGATACAGCCTATTGGAGTTTCCTTGGAGTAGGAACCACGTTTGTCATCTTCCTAAATGTTCTTCGAGTATATCTTCATGGATACGACGTATGATGCATTCTGAATACGACGTATAGATGATCATGTCTTCATGGTTTCTTGTGAAGTTTAGGCGTAGATACGCCGTATATTCTTGATGTATATGGCGTATTGAATGTCAAATTAGTAGGTTTCTTAATTTCTTCGTTTAAGCTCCAAAATGTGCGCCTTGTAGCTAATCTTCACCAATTGCTCCATAATTACTGCAAATAACTAATATAACAGATTAAGTACCAATTTATGCAATATTTATATCAAATGGGTAGTTTATATGGAATAAATGATGCTATAAAAGTGACTTTATTTGATGTCATCAATGTACAACACACAATCTTGCTGCTAAACTCAACATGGAGGATCATACCGAGCAAATCCCATGGGAGTTTCTCGTTCTAATTCTTTTAATTTCATGTTTTTAATGTTACATTTATACAACGAGGGCATTGTATACTTCAAGTGGAGGGAGGAGAATTAGAATGCTTACTTGTCCTATTTTTCCTAATAAAATGCTTAAGATAGTAACATTTCCCACCTGATAGTCACCATACCCCATAATTCTTGCAATATGGTCGTTCCCGAATCTAACTGAACCTAGAAATTTACTAACAAAGTTCATGAGCTGAGAATGGTTCCTTGTCATATGTTTCGAACAGCTGGAGTCCAGATACTAGAGAACAATCTGGACAACCTGTCATGACAAGAGAAGAAGAAAATGGAATATCTGTAGCATTGTATCCCCAAGTATGCTTGGGTTCTGAGTGGTTAGCATTCTTAGATTCTACAATCGTATCTTTTTTACTCGAACCTACATTTTTAACATTTTTGGGTTTCCTTCTATAAACTTTAAGCTTTAGTTTTTGTGTTTCAACTGAGTGGGAAGTGGGTTTCTTAGGAGGCGCTACGTTAGCTGAAGTGATCCTAGTTAAAGGGCACGAGTTACCAACTATAATGAAAGTTCTGCCTGTTGGTTTCCACTTATTTCTTACTTTAGTGAATACATGACCTGTAGGTTTCCAAATATTTTGTTTTTTATGTTTCTTTGCAGATTTAGCATTGCTATTCACATTTTCCACAAAATTAAGAAGACACATATCATGAACACCATCAAACATAGATTTCTTACAAGTAGCACAAATAGGTTCAGAATTCGCATTTAACAGTGAACGCTTAACATCAACATCACGAATAGGTCCAACAACACTATTCTTTTTATTAACTTTCCTAGGTTGGGCTTCTACTTTATTCTTCATGTTCCTACTTGGTGTTCGCGAGATCCTATTATTCTTTTTATTGCTTGTAGACTTTCATCCGCATTTACTAGTAGAACACTTCAATCCTGTAGGAGACAACACAGGTGTGTTAGAATCTGATGTGTTTGATGACTCTACCTGTTTAATGTTGCTTGAGGATGTGAGAGGTTCAGCAAACCTAACTTTCTTGACCTTGTTTTTGGGTGTGACAGTAACATTTTTTGCACTAAGATTAATCGCATTAGGGCATGTATCTCAAACATATACAAGTAACTCCTGAATTCGTTAGGCATGCTTACAGGCAAAGTCTAATTCTTTATCTAAAGGTTGTTCTGCTTTAGCTTGTTCGACTATTCCCTGAAGAATATCAGCCTGTTCCTGAGTGTACTTAAGGTAATCTATGTGAGCTTCCCTATTTTGCATTAACATAGGAGCTAAAGGTTCTAAGTCTAGCTTGAACAATCCTGGAACAATAGTGCTGGCAAATGGTATTTGTGCAGCAATATTAACAATTTCTTTTTCTTTTATTTTTCGTAAATTGTTTTTCAATGATGTAATCACAAAAACCTTATCTTGAATTTGAGCTTTTAAATCCTCATTCTCTGCAGATTTTAAGTTCAGTTTATCAATTAAAGAGTCATTCTGTTCTTTAGTACGAACACGTGTCTTTTTAATTGAGTCAAACTGTTCTTTAAAAACCCGTTTTACATTATTAATTTCATTACAAAGACGCTCGTTTTCCGAAAGAAATTTTGCCACACTATTCTCCAGTTCCACATTTTTGGTCTCTATCTCACAATAATCACACTTGACATTCTCTTCCTTGGACTTTTCTCTCATAGATTTTATAATATCCTTCAACTTACAAATGGTACTGTCTTTGTCTTGAAGCTGAGCTTTCAAATTATTATTTTCAAAAAATTCTTGAATTTCAAGAGCGTTTTGATTATTACAAGATTCATCTTTTTGAAAAATTTCTTAATTAAGTTGTATTGACAATTTAAGAGAAATACAATGTTTTTCAAGTTGTGAGTAACTTTTCAAAAGATCATTAAACGCATTTTGTGATTTCAAAAGCTTGGCCTCAAGATTACAAGATTCTTTTCTTTTTCCATCCATATTCACAGATTCACCAAGCAAAGACATAGAATTCATCACAGTTAAAAGAATTTCTTGAGACATGATTTGTTGTAAGAGTCAATCATTTTTGAAAAGTAATTCTTTTTTAGCAATTTCCAAACATTGTTTGTCGACTGAATACTGTTGAACAGCATCGTCCATTTGGTCAAAAACTGTCTTTACTTCCATTATTTCATTTAGAAGATCTCTATCAAACACATTGAAGATGTCATTTAAAGATTTTAGAAATGGAATAATTTCATTGTTAAACACAGATTTTGTCGGATCCAAAATAATCACTTCACTTCATAATTAAGAACAAGAAAGTAAGGTAGGATATGAGAAGAAATGTAGAGAGAGAAACTAGAAAGAGAAAGTAGATTGAGATAGAAATTGGGAGAGTTACTTGCAAAATGAAATGTTACAAATGAACAACCCCCCTCACTATCCTTAAGGAGGTGTATATGTATCAAAACTAAAAGACTTGCATGCTTTTAGTATTTCTACGGGTCGGGATCGGGATTACTTGGGCTTTCGCCCGATACACGTGACCGGTTAGCTTACATTTATGAGCCCGTTTACCCATCTAGCCTATTACAACGTATATTAATTAATGACCGAGACATAATATAATTAATGAACGAACTTCCATTGTTCGACTCATTATTTTGAGGCTAACAATCTGCTTATTTCTAGCTTTTTATTAAGTTTTGTAAAAAAAGTTCTTTTTTTAAAGTTGCTTATTTTCGTCTTATTTTTAATAGTTTTCAAAAAGAAATAAAAGAAAAAATGTTTTTATCAAAAAGGAAGTCACAGGTTTCGAACCTGTGACCTCCCCTTTACAACACACACACACTATCATCCTGTCCTTGGGTCTTTTTCATAAACCCTTCACACCATTTTAGTTTTAAACCCTTTTTGCAGTTTAAGCCTTTCAGCCCTTTTGAGCTTATTTCCAGCTTATTCAAATAAGCTAGTGAACCCGTTTTATTTTTCCTAGGATTAGATTTGTTCAAAGTACTTTTCGTTATTTTTTTTAGATTTTTATAAATTAGTTTAATATTTTTAATAATATTTTTAGAATAAATTTGTTTTTAATTCATAAGAAATTAAATAAAAGTCAAAAAAATATAATTCTTTTTTCTAAAATTAGTTTTAATCATTTAGGACTCTTAGAAATTAAATTTGCATTTTTAGAGTTAAAATTTGATAATTTAGGTTTTTAAGTCTCTGTT
>BQNB010063551.1:0-35641 GCA_026074375.1 Tanacetum coccineum | reverse complement strand
TGAGAACATAATTGGTGCATGCAATTGGTTTCGAAGACAAGTAGTGCTAATAGAACTACATTATATGCATCTATTTATAACATGGATGCATATACGTGATACTTCAAACCATCACAATAATAATGCATACTATCTTGTTCATTTAGTTGATGAATTTAATAATATGGATGCGTAATATATGGTTCTTTTTAATCATTGCATCCAATAATATGCATCTAATATATATCGTGTGTCTTGATCGATGCATCTAAACACGCATGTCCACACTACTAATTTCGAAACCTAATCGATGTTACGTTGACGCATTCCAAGTTGTGCATATATAAAAAGTGATTTTTATGATCATGGAAAGCTAGTAGATAATTGATTAATTTATTCAATTAATGCATCCACACATGATCAACTAATTTTTCAAAGTTGCTCATTGTTTGTGAAAAAGCAATAAGGAAATGCACGACATTAATGAATCTGTTCTTTGTTTCGAGCCTTCTCAATATATTATCCGCTTTTAAAAACAGAATTGTACGCAACTACTATAGTGTATTGAAATTGATTGTATTTGGGATGTGTATACTAAGATAGATTAATGTTTAAAAGATTATTTGATGAAATTAATACTTGCAGGTTTATAGATTAATTCTTGATATGACGATGGAAAAAAATTAAATGGAAGAAAGTCAGTTACTATTATTTTGGGGTCAAATTAAATTCAACCAATGTAAATTATGTCTTGGACAAAACTACCCTTAAAACCACATTTAAAATGATTGGCCACAATTTCTTCTTACTCTTTCTATTTTAAACATTCTTCTCATTTGATCATAACTATATATATATATATATATATATATATATATATATATATATAGGCTCCGGTTCCGTTGAGAAGGTTTTTATTTTGAGAAGATTGAGAAATCTATGTTTGAGCAAATTGATTCATATTTTTTTATTTGATTCACAAGTAAACATCATTTAATAGTGAATCAAAGCTATAAATCACAAATTTGATTCACAAATCATTGCTAAAATCGAGTTATGGTAATGATTCCTTAAATTTGTATAGAAGATTCAGTATTTTACTTATATTGCAAAAACGAGAGATTTTTTAACATTGATTCGAATTTTTTTACACATTTTGAATTATAATAACATTAAAATGAGTTTTACGCTTGAAAAACTTGAATCAAAGTTTAAAATCTATCATTTTTGAAAACCTTCTCAATCTTCTCAAAATAAAAACCTTCTCAAAAATCATGAATCGTTAGCCGGGCGGTCGACCACCTTGTAGCGTGTAATCGGACTAGGCGGGATTAATCGGATTGACATTTCTGGCAAAATGGGGGTATTTTCGGTAAGTTTGTGTATTTTTGGCGAGTTTTAGATATTATTGGCAAGATTGTTTCTAAAAAACAACTTCTAATAGATTTAAACAGTTATTATAAGTGATCAAAACAAGTTTACAGTGAGTTTTAGGTACTTTCGGCAATATTAGAAGGTTTCTGGCAAGTTTGACTACCGATGACCACTATTCATCGCTGTTGACCACGGTTGACCTATCTGTTTGACCATGTTACATAAATCAGCAAGGTCGGTGGCCTTGTAACGTCTAGGCGGCGTTTAATCGGCCTTGTAGACCTTATTTTGCAACACTGATATTTATATATATAAAAATACAAATAAACTTTTATCCTAATATAAAAAACAATTGTTATGCTTAAAATATATTTTTTTGCTAAATAATTATGTAAACTTTATATATGTAAACTTTGATATATTTATATATCCTTATTTATATATGTAAACTTTGATATATTTATATATGTAAACTTTGATTACGTTCATAGTGACTCTATTGGTAAATCTGGAGGGATTCTTTGTATTTGGGACCCAAATTCGTTTCGTAAGGACAGTGTTACTGTGTCGGATTATTTTGTCATTGTTCGTGGTGTGTGGATTAAATCGGGGATGGATATCCTTATTGTTGTGGTATATGCGCCACATGATGTTAGAGATAAACGGCTATTATGGGATTATCTTTCTCATGTATCGAACCAATGGGCCGGTGAGGTTGTGATGATGGGAGATTTTAACGAAGTTAGATACAAATCGGACAGATTTGGATCGAATTTCAATGCTCATGGTGCGGATATTTTTAATAATTTTATTATTAACGCAGGTCTTGAAGAGGTTCCTCTTGGTGGAAGTGCATATACTTGGTGCCACAAATCCGCTTCTAAAATGAGCAAGTTGGATAGGTTTCTCGTTTCGGAAAATTTGTTAAACACATGTCCTAATATAAGTGCTATTACTCTGGATAGATTTCTCTCGGATCATCGCCCTATTTTACTTCGTGAAGCATCTTTTGATTATGGCCAAAGAAAGGAGGAAAGAGACAATATTCTCAAATTAAGGATCGATCTAGATGGCTTATTAACATCAAGTAGAACGATTCCGAATTCAACAAAATAAACACATAAGCAAAGTACGAAGACTCCTTCCAAAAACTTAACTGAAAACCCGGAAGACTGAAATAGTAAGAGAACACTAGTCCCATTCTGAGCAAGATCGCCAAGCTGGAATCGATCTCAACACCTAACGCAAACACGTTGCAAACCTCCTGAGATAGAGAACATCGAAAATAACAAATGATGGACTCCTCTTCATCGAAAAACAAATACTCCCGGGCACAGAAGTGGATCTCCAAAATAAACACTTTTTAGACAGATGGTATTATAGTAAGGCCAAACACCCACGACGTGCTCGCAACATAAAAAACATTAATCTTAATAGGAATTAAATTAAAACCACCTAGTCGGCTCAGAATGAGAGGGAAGCACCAAATCATCAATAGCAAGACGAGTATCTTTCACATAAATTTAACCACTGCTAGAAAGGGAGATAAATACCAGCGATTCGTTAGAGTTGAAGAACCACTGAATTCAAAACACGAACTTAAATCTGAGAATTCTTGCTTGTAGACCCCTCCTCTAACTGATCTCGAAAAAAGACGTATCCTGGGGAGATCCCAGCCATCTTTGCCGTCACTCAAATATTTGGCGAGCAAGAATAATCCAGGGGCAAAACAAACGCTGGACACACTCACACAAGGGAAATATCACCCATCCAAGCTTCTTTCCAAATTCTAGTATGATTGGACCATCCCGATACGTTTAGAGCATTACGTCAAGAAATCAAATCCAGTTGACTTAAGCCAATTGTCATTCCTCAAATTCGAACAATCCATATGGAAAACCTTACGAACTGACATGAGAATCCTATCTTATCCACATGAAACGCTTCGGTAAATCGAAACACATAAGATTCATCTGCGAAACGAAACGTCCCAAACACACTTAAGAGGAACATTCGCGTCGATTATAGTGCGAAATACTACGCGAAAAGACCCCCATTTCTTTCCTTCGAAGCTAACACCTTATCCCCAAGCAATCCAGGAAATTTTTTTCTCCAAACATGCTGGACACCTTTAAAGATGTTACTTCGAATTGATCCTTAACCTTAAGCACGACCCTTTAGGAACCTTATAAATGGACATGTTATTAAAGGGAGATGACACCGAGAACATGATTTTAACAATAGTAAGCCTTAACTCACAATCGAGAGGGGTTTTCGCTTTCCATTTAGACAAACGCGATTGAAGCTTTAATTTACATCATCCCAGCCTTATTATGACGAGTCATCCCAGCCCCACAATTAACCCTCCAAGATACGGAAATTGTTTTCCATAATAGTTGCAAACCTAAAGAAGAAGACATTATAATCAACTACTGAACAGCGGAGACACCCACACCCAAAAAATTTGGCTTTATGAATATAATCTGTAATACCGGACGCGAGATGGAAACATTTAAGAATATTGATAATACCTCTCAAAATTATTATCAGACATTAGCCCATAAATAAGGCGTTCTTTTCATCGCTAATAATAAATGAGATTAAAGCCAAAGACCCCTGTAACTGAGATGCTTTAAACACATATTCATCAACTGCTTTACAAACGGATAAATGCAAAGCTTCCATAACAATGATTAAAATGAATAGGCTGTTTACGGATCAACCTTGAGTTAAGACCTCCCGTGAATATTGAAATCGTTCAGACGGACTTAAATTAACTAAGTAACGAGCATTAGCAAAATCAGTAATACCTCTAATCACAAGTACACCAAGTTCGAATCCGAATCCACATAAGCCTCACAAGGAGTCAAGCAAGAAAGTCCAAACCGAACCGGATGTCATAAGATTTAGCAAAATCAAACTTTAAAAAAACAAACGCTTTCTTTTTCTTCTTTTTAACACCATCAAGCACTTCGTTGAAGATATGAAAGGGACCATCCATGATTTGTCTAACAGCTACAAAAGCGGACTTGTGTGTTAGACACAAGGACCTGCTATAACAATAGCCAAACGGACTTGCCAAATTCTTAGTGACACACCTTATAAATACACCCTTTTAATAATCTAATAGGCGCGATAATCGTTGACGATTTGCATCGACTTTTGGGATTAGGTAGCAATAAAAGAGAGTTTCAAAACCTTAGTGAAACGAGCCCTGTCTTAAGAAATGCTCATACTGTTCACAGAAATTCGGAACCAATAACCTTCAAAATTTTCTAAAAGATTAAAAGTGAAAAACCCGTCCGGGCACGTGTTACTTAATTGATCTCCACACAATCCCACACAGCAATCTAATCTCAATCATCGAGACACATGACGCTCTAAGTCGGTAACAGGATCTGTAGATAATCCGATTAGGAAAAGAGAAAAAACTGTAGTTTCAATCTAGCCTTTGTGGCTTATTAAACGAGCTTCATAGTGATCTTTAAAAGCTTTCTTCACTTAAGATAGGATTCTCTGATGCACATCAAGTACCATCAACAAACACACCACGGATGGCTAGATTAGACCGTTTTCTGTTAATGATTCCATCGGAAAATTACTTCGATGTTCTCATCCACCTTCAAATCGACCATCTGGACTTTTGCTTTCTGGACTGATAGTCCCATATCTTCCAATCTCCTTTAGATCATTCAGTTACTCATTAAGTCTTGTCGCCCTAAAAATCAACGAATTCAATGGAACTATTGATCCAAACGTTTTATCAATATCACGAAGCTCAGAATTCAATGGAGTTCTTAGAACCTGCACTCTGAATTTTCATTATCGTTATACACAACATGATAAACTGTTTTTGAGCTCTTTCGTAACTTCTTTAAAAAACCGTAATCATTTATTATTGTCGTAATAAGCCAAGGCGCGCCATAGTTTTCCACCATACATCAAAACCAAGATGTTTGAACCACGAATGATGATCCTGCAAGGAATCGTCAAAGTCCACCTTTAACTTCACATAAACAATACTCGGAGATGGTCAAGAAAGATTGCCGGTCCAAACATAACGGCCGAAATCGAGGGGAAAATAGTAGTAATACCTTCGAAACAAAGGGAACCTATCCAATTCCTCATTTTTTCCGCCAGATGGGTTCTAGTGACAAAGTAAACGTGTAACACCTCCATTATAATATCCATCTAAACACAGAAGAAGATTGGAATTGATTAAAAAAGCTAGCTTTTTATTAAACATTAAAAACACGTACCTCGTCTTTCTACGATTGGCTACGCACTTCGTTTATAGATGCCCATTAAAATAGGCTCTCCATTCCAAGTCGTCCCAACAAAATCAGTATATATTCCCATAACAAACGTCTTCAAAGGAAGGTTGCTGGGGGCTAAATAGACACAACAAGAAGCTTAGTTTTTATAGGAATCACGTCCCATAAATGGTAAAAACGAATCCGAGACGTAACATAATCTTTCTGAAAAAGATTTCTCGCCCAAATAACAAAGAATATCCACAGAATTACCAGCCGCTTCACTAAACTAGTTTTAGTCATAATTCGAGTTACCCCACATAAATTTCACTTCATGTGAGGACTCCTTCTCATCTTCCGTTCTTGTTTTGCAATAAATTAAGTTTATTATTATTAGTATAAACTCCTTTACACAATCCTTTTTTGGACTTGGCTACCAATAGCCCCCACCCCCCCCCCCCCCTAAGCCCTGTGAATATTTAAAGACATAAAATTCTTGTCTAAAAACAGCATCGTCTCCTTTGCTTTTAATGATGGATTCGATATCTTGTCACTAACCCTCCATAGTTAGATTTACCCATAGCCCTACCCACACGAATTCATCTAATCGTGGAATCCCAAAAAGATCCCCTTATTATTTCCCACTTACCACACAACAGAGTTAAACGAAACATCTTCATGGACCACTTGAGAATTGTTCATTACCTTAGCACTTATCGTTGGTGAAAACTCCTTATTCAATTCCTTGTCACTTGAATTCAAAGATCCCACTGGCGAGAACCCCGGGGGGTGTGACAAAGACGGACTCGGTTCCAAATTCTCCTCTACAGGCTTCTTTAGACCTAATAGATCATTAAGTCCAAACGGATCAGCAGAAATTTCCTTATCCACGTGTACACTGTGTTCCATTGACTGAGAAGATTTTTCCATAAAATCGGTTTCAGCAACTTCTTCATCTTTACATATTATTTAAAACTCACCTCCTCTTTCTCATACGTGTTATACTTATTTTCTTTAGATCCTACTCCTTGAACAGATTCGTCTTCCGAGGAATAATCATGTTCCTTTATAGATTCAAAAGAAGGAGTCCAAGTAAATAGCTCTTTTGCGCGAACCATATACACTTTACCTTAACAATAATTTTAAGATTCAAAAAGGACAACGGATGTTTAGTTAAAATGCCATAGACGCTTAAGTCCAAAGGATAGTCTCATCACGACTGTCTTCATGTTCAGCACTTCTCCCCATTTGTTATAAGATTTTATCAAACGATTTGCGAGACCAAGCATAAAGTGGGACTCCCTCAATATCTAACCACACTACTCGTTCATCACTGACAAAGTCCGGATTAACTTCCTGTATCACTTGAAACCAAGAATTGATCCCAACATGATTAACCAAATTTCTTTTTCGTATCTGTTTATCACATTCAATAACAATTAACACACGCCTCAAGATTTAGGACAATGTAACATTAACAGAATCCCTCGTCTTCCCACGTGAGGGATTGTAACTTGGTAATGGAATCAAAGGACTTGACTTCCACTAGCACAATTAGCAGATAATCCCTTTCCACAAAACACTCTCTCAATATAAAACCAGAGCAGTGGGGGGGGGGGCGATTAGGAGCAGATGATAAACGATTTTCGAGGTTTCGGACCAACGGAGGTACCCTATTAACACCTGGTAAAATAAGAAGTCAACACTCCCTTTTTTGATTGAAGACCCGTTGAGCCATTCTTTGATGGTTGCATCCTTCTTCGATACATATTTTTGGGGCGACATGTCTTTGGATCTAGAGGTTTTTGAGGGCCTATCATACCTACCTGATTTGCAAACAAAATGATAATTCCACAATCCATATCGTGCATAATTTCTTCACCAATCATCGAGATGAAAAGCCTTAATGAAACGGACCAAATGCAAATCTATTCTCTGCATATGACTTTTTATTCGGAAATAAACACGTCTATTAAACGTTCCATATAGCGATTACATTTGTTCCATAGATCTCGAGAATTGACATTATCTGGAAATAGTTACAAAAATCGAAATGGGTATTTCTTGTAATAATCTTCTTTTAGGAAAACTGGGACGCCTGGTATTTTCATAGAGTCCACCCAGTCATTTGGATTGACAGGGAGTTCAACACACAATCACGAAAAAGAAAGGATCAAACCATAAAAACATCCACATTGACAAAGGCGTTCTAAAACCTAAAGATTATCGCTTCGCAATCGAAGAAAGAGGGATTTAGCAGATAACAATGAATAAACAAACCCTAGATCATCACTAAATCAGTTGAATGCGTATATTACTTAGAACCAAGGAAATCGATTTGAAATCGCAAACCTAATTCTAAAAATACGTCGAATCTAACAAGAGAGATTAGAGAAAGCTATTATTCGATCTACACAAATCAAACGTTTTATTCTATGAATGGAATCAACAGTTAGGCAAATCGATTAGATGAGTGATCTTGGATCTTGAAGATTGAAGAGGCTGAGGATCTCTCGGAGCCGTGCTATATTATATATATTTATTATATTAGAGTAGGGATCCAGTGAGACAGTCAATTAAAATAAGAAGTGTGAGATAGTGGACTAAAACATTTATATTTTGTAGGGATCATAGTGAGAGTGAACATTAAATAGAAGTATGGTGAGAAGTGGCTAACCAACATTTGAGATGCAACGACTTGCATTAGATGCATTTTTATTCATTTAGATGCATCATTTTGAGTTTCGAACGTTAATTTGATGCGTAGATGGTGCAAATTGATTTTCATAATTTTTGGCTCTATGCAGAGGAACAAAAACAAGAGAAAAAATGAAATGCATCTAATATACGTATATGCATCTAATTAAAAGCTATAAAACACATTATGATGCGTTATAATGCATCTAAGATTATAGAGATGCATCTAATTTAAGTCGGTGCATCTCGGATATGCGGTTATAGTTACTTCTTATCCTTCTTATTTTAAGAAAACTTCTTATTTGATCCTAACTATATATATATATATATATATATATATATATATATATATATAGTAAGGATCAAATGAGAAGAAAACTTATAATGAGAATGATAAGAAGAAACCACAACCACACATTTCAGATGCACCTATAAAAATGCATGCATCTCCCCTTAAAATTCTCTTTCCTATTTAAAATGTGTGGCTAGAAATCCTTCTTATTCTTCTCATTATATTTTTTCTTCTCACCTTGATTCCCTTTTCATATATATATATATATATATCTATATATATATATATATATATATATATATATATATATATATATATATATGAGGACTTTATTTTCAGCACCCATCTTATGCGAGAACTGCGATTATCCTCTTATAAAACAATCATATTTTTTTTATATATTACAAGATTTTTATTAATCCTAAAAAGGGTATAATAGTAAAAGACATTTTTATTACATTTTGATTTTTTAAATAATACCCTTTTATTAAATCCTTTTATTTTTGAAATTTTTTTATTATTTTTTTTTACTTTTGCATTTTTTTTCAGCATGCATGTTTTTAAATAATTTAGTGCCATACGAGTTTGTAGGAATTATTTTTGTTTTAAGTTAGTTTTAGGATTAATTTTTTCAACATGCATGTTTTTCAAATAGTAAAGTGCATGTGTTTTTTAGCTAACGTAAATTTATAACAAACCAAGAACATAAATATTAAACACAAAATTTGATATCGATTGAAATACAATTAACATACAAACTTATAAAAACAAGAAATACATGAATCTACTCGATCTTATACATGTGCTGTGCTACTAATATTATTTAACGTAAACGGTCATTGTGACACCCCCACTCATTGTTATCAACTTTTTAGAAGTCGGAAATTAGTTGCCACACTCGTAGCCGTCTAGTTTTCGCGAGATAGGACATAGTGCACACTTGTTGTTTTCAATATTTTTCATAAGGCAGAAAAATGGGTGCACCCTGTTGTCGTCATTCTTTCAATGAGTTACCTGATACAATGATAAAACGTACAAAAATTTGGAAAACTAAACACAAAATCTAATTATATGCAACGTATTTAAACATATACGCACGCCCATTTACATTTATTTTGTATTAACCTTAAAACACATATGCACACCCATTTTTGCAATTGTTTTCTATATCATTATTTTATATTAACCTTGAAACAAGAAAAGATAACTTACCTGATAAATATACATTATTTAGATAACTTACCTGATAAATATACATTATTTAGGTTCTTGCCAAAAGCAATGTACTTGTAAAAACGTATTCACCATGATCGTCACTCTTGAAGACATGTATACCTCTAATGTTAAACAACGGTATTGACATGTTGGAACACATATGACTATTCATAGTTCCTCTTCATAAATGAGTAACTTATAATGAAATCATTATATATATACACATTACCGACTAAAATGAAATCGTTTTGATATTCGAACCCTAAATTGCTACAGTAATCGGGCTAAACTTTGGGGCCAGCCCAATTTTTGTTTTTTTTGTTTTTTGGTTTTTTTTTTTTTTTTTTTAATTTGTATGGGCACAAAGTAGGAGGAAAAAAGTATTATCAAAAGTCTCCCCGATTTATTCAGAATAAAAAAAATATCGCCGGAAACATTCTTCTGTTACCTATAACTTTTAAAATAATCGATTCATGATCACAAACCGTAAAACCCAATATACTTTAAAAAAAAAAACCACTATAGCGAAAAAAAACAATCATTTTAAACATGAGGCCTCAAAAACTTAAGCCATATAATAAAAAATTTATTACTAAAAATATACACATTTGTCGACAAACTAGCTTAAAATTCGCATAAAATGTGGCACAAAATATGGCCCAGAGTAAAAAAAACTAGCTCAAAATTAGCCTAAAATCTGGCCCAAAGTAAAAAAAAATACAAAACGGTCCCTCAACTTTTAAAATTGACGATTTTAACACAAAAAATCCCCCGTAAAAAAACTTAACAGAAAACACGTCAGTTTAGTGTTCACAAATTTTTTACATTCTAGGCCTAAAAAAATGATATCGAACCATCCCAAAAAAAGAAAAATAATTCGTTGAAAAAAAATTAAACCCGTCCCAACGCAAAAAAATAATCTCGAATCGTTAAAAAAAAGGAAAATATCCGTGAAAAATTAGCCAAAAAAAAACAAAAATAACTTAAAATCTGTCCCCAAGTAAAAAAAAAATACAAAAACTGGAACCCTCACATTTTACCCTATTTATGATTTTCCTTTACACAAAATTCCCGTTAAAAAAAATTTCATAACCGTCAAAAAAAATAAAATTATTCAGGAAAATTTAGCCCGGTTCCCAACGCAAATTTTTTTCCCTCAGAATCATCAAAAAAAAAAATATATTAAAATTTGCCCAAGCATAACGCTCGTCGCCCAAAAAAAAAAAAAAACCCGGAAACTAAAAAAAATTAATGTGGAAAATTAGCCCGCCGAAACGCGCGAGTTCTTTCTGCTTGTTATGAACAATGTGCAACGAAAATAATCAATAGACGAATTTCAAACACATATAATTTTAAAACTAAACAAATAACGAGACGATTATAGAACATTAGATATAAACAGCATGATTACCCGCGCTGTTGCTGCGGGGTCGTTAATTTTTTTCGCGTTGTGCGAGGCAATTATTATTTTTTTATTATTTTATTTTGTGATAGTTTTATTTTTCCTGGCCTTCATGTTTAATAGTTTGTTTTTTTTCTTATATGGGTTACGTGTGAGCTATGTTTAAGGTTTCTTTTTTCTTGGCTTATACACGGTTTTTTTTAATATAATTTAAGGAACATGACGTTTTTTTATTGTATTCTGGATAATGATTTTATTTTTTTCAGTCTCATGTTTTAATAGTGCGCTTGGTTAATTTTTGCGTTAAAATTTTATTTTTATTCTTTTTTCTATTTTTTTATTTGTGCGGGTTTATTTTTGCCGGATCTCATGTTTAATAGTTTGGTTTTGTTATTATATGGGCTTATGTGTTGGGCACCTGTCGCGGGTATTTTTTTAGTCTTAATTGAGTCAATATTCTTGTTTTTTTTCTATTTTTTGCCGTAGCGGTGATTTTTACATTGATCCACAAAAAAAATTTGCCAAATGGGAGCCCAATGGGCCGGGTACTGTAGCAAAGCGTTTTTTTATTTTGTGCGGTTTTATTTTTTCGGCCTCATGTTTAATAGTTTGTTTTTTTTTCTTATATGGGCTTATGTGTAGGGCTTATGTTTAAAGGTTTTTTTTTGCTATACGGGGTTTTTTTTTAATATAAATTTATGGGAACATGGGCTTTAAATGAGAATCGCGCGTTACTGCATGGCGTTTTTTTATTGTATTTTGTGCGGGTTTATTTTTTCGGTCTCATGTTTAATAGTACGGGTTAATTTTTGCGTTAAAATTTTATTTTTATTCTTTTCTATTTTTTATTTGTGCGGGTTTATTTTTTCGGTCTCATGTTTAATAGTTTGTTTTTTTTATATGGGCTTATGGAGTTAGGCTCATTGTCGCGGTATTTTTCTTTATGAAATAAGTCAATATTTTTGTAGTTTTTTTTCTTATTTTATGCCGAGCGATTTTTTTTTACATTGCTACACCAAAAACAAAAAACAAAAAAATAATAAAAAATAAAAAAAAAAATTGCCTAATGGGCCGGCCCAAATTGGGAGCCCATTGGGCCGGGCACTGTAGCAACGCTGCCAAAACGGCAGCGTTTTCACCCTAACATAGTATATATATATAATCAAACACCTCGTTCAATCAAATAGATCATCATACAATCATTGTTTTAATTACATAATGAAATTGAATTTGGAACATTAGATGAAAATTTTTTGTTATAATATCCAATCAAGAATCATCAATCAATATGATTCATTTATTGTTTGATAAGAGGGAACAACCGTCGTAGTGATTTTCAATTTAGTGTAAAGGGAAGATGCGAAGAAAAAGCAAAGGAGCGGCGGTTATGTGTTTATTTATGTGAAGAAAGAACTTTATTTAAGGTAAATAAAAATGATAATTTATATTAGAGTAACTGCAAAAATCATCCTGTGGTTTGTAGTTTATGTTCTAATCATCCCTGCAGATACTATTGTCACTAATCATCCCTGAGTAGTGAAACGTTCAGACAAAGGATGATTTTTGCAAAACACTTTTTGTTAAAATTTTGCAAATTCATCCCCATTAAGGATGATTTTTGCCAGTCATTTGCCACTCAAGGCATGATTAGTGACTATTAGTATTCGGTAGGGGATGATTAGTGCTCCTACAAACTACAAACACAGGAGGGGTGATTTGTCGTTTACTCTTAATATTTACTACCAAAATAAATCCTAAAAAACGTGCTGGGAGGTTTTGTTTTTAAAAAAATATTACTTAATAAAAATGAAAACTGCGACACGTATGTTAGTAGAAGAGTGCATATATGTTTTTTGAATGACGTGTTTATTTTTAACAATATATTTGAATTGTATTTCATTTTGTATCAAATTTTGCGTATATTATTTATGTTTTGGTTTGTAAAAAATTTAGAGGTTACATGTACATGGTGTTTGTAGTTATAAGTTTAAAAGATTAAGACTGTACATCAGAAGAAACATATGTGCCTCAACATTTTTTGGCTTTTTAGAACAATGTGATGACATACACAATTGTATGCAAGAAACATAATGTAAAGTTAATAAGAACATATATGCATGTTTTGAAAACATGTATTACCCTCGTAAAAGAAAAATACAAAATAATTTTTTTTTAAAACATGTATGTTAAAAGACAAATATAAAATTAAAAAATAATAATTTCAAAAATAAATGATTTTAAAAACGTTTTTTAAATAAAAAATTCAAAAAGGTGAAATTGTGTTTTACTATTAATAATACTAAATTTTTATTGATTTTACAACACGTGTACAGACTAAAAATGCAAAAGAAGAAAAAAAGTATTATTTTTTCATTCCTAAATTTTAGGAATAAATAAAAAAAGTTTTTAATTAAAAAAGTGTAAAAAAAATATTTTTTTTAAATTCCGAAAAATAAGTGATTTAAAAAATGCTTTTTATTTAAAAATAAAAAAAAGTAAAAAATATTAGCCGTGTATAAATAAAGTCAACTGTCAACATTCAATAAAAGTCAAGACATTTATTAGTCATTAATTGATATTGTCATAAAAAATGTGATTGACTAATATACCATTTTCAATTAAATAAAAACATTTAATATTTACTAAATTGTGATTAGTTGAAAAGAGTTCTGTAGAGTTTTGCGCTTAAAATGAGTTCTACAATAATAACGCCGCCCCCCAAATAATATTTCGCCCCAATATATATATATATATATATATATATATATTACTTATCTTATTATATATATGTGTGTGTGTGTGTGTGTATTATATTAGCCCGTGTATAAATAAGTCAACTGTCAACATTCAATAAAAGTTAAGACTATTTATTAGTCATTAATTGTTAAGTCTAAAAAACTGTGATTGACTTAATATACCATTTTCAATTAATAAAAACATGTAATATTACTAAATTGTGATTAGTTGAAAAGAGTTATTTTAGTGTTTTTGCGCTTATTTTAATAAATTGAGTTACTAATATATTGCGCCCCAATAATATATATATTTATGTAATTATATATATATATAATGTATGTTAGATATATATATGTTGTATATTATATTGTATGTATATATGTTATTTTTGTATGTATATATGTATATATATGATGTATATAAATATATTATCATATATATATATATATATATATGTATATATATATATATATATTTGTATATATATATATATATTTGTATATACTATATATTATATTATATAGATATTATATTATATATATATTGTATGTATGTATAGAGGGTGGTTTTAGAAAAAATAAAAGTAAAAAGACAAATATTCGTGAGAAGAATAAAAAGAAAACTTTTTTTAAAAAAGTTCTCGAAAAATTCTAAAAAAATTCCAGGTATGTTGGTGCATAAAACTTTTGTAAAAGAAGTTTTTCTAATTTTGAGTTTTTATACGTTTTTTTAATGCGCAAAAAAAAAATTTTGATGCACAAAAAAATTTTGATGCACAAATTTTTCGACTTGTTGTAGTTTGATGCGCAATAAAATTTTGATGTAAAAAGTCAAGAGAAGTTGGGTACAAAAACGAATTTTTGATGCACAAAAAACCGATTTAATGCACAAACGTTTTTTTTCATAATTTTTTATCAGCAAAACTATCAACTTTTAGAAAAACTTTCTTTACAACTTTTTCATGCACCAACATACACGATCTTGTGAAATTTTTTCAGAATTTTTTGAGAACTTTTAAAAAAAAAAAAATTATCATTCTCACGAATATTTGTTTTTTTATTTGATCTTTATCCTATATATATATATATATATATAAAAGAAGTATATATATATATATAGATATTATTTATAGGCAAACCTATGTGTTGTGTGAATGTGAAAAGTCAAATTTGGTACTCATCACATTGTTAGAGGCATTCCCTAGAAAAAGTTTATATTATGTTTTGAATTTATTTATTAACCTTTTAGTTTTTTAAAGAGTAAATTGCTTAAATCGTCATTTAAAAGTTTGGCCAAATTGATGTTTTCGTCCCAAACGTTATTGAAAGTGCATGGACGTCCCTGTGAGAAACCTTTGGTGAAGTATCGTCACTGCAATACTTGCACCAAAGTTTGCCCAATGTTTCCCCACAGGGACGATTCACTTGCACCAAGGTTTCCCCACAGGACGATCCTTGCACTTCGTAACGTTTGGAGATGAAACATGCAATTTGGCCAAACTTTAAGGACGATTTATGCAATTTACTCTTTTATAAACGTATCCTTATTATGTATAAATTTTTTCAAGTTTTATAAAGGCATCTACTATGGTGGTTCATGAAAAGGTTTAGAAAATTATAAAGAGGTCTAAAAATTTGTAAACTATAGTGAACATCCGTTTCAAGCTTATGTGGCATGAAAAGGTCTAGGATATTAGACATTTTCATAATTTAATGTATTTGAATTATGTGAGATGTTTATAAAACTTAAAAATGTTTATACATAATGAAGATAGGTTTATAAAACTAAAATGTTTATAAATTAATGTCATAACACAATTATAAACCTTTACAAAGGTTTACCATAATGGATGCTCTAAACATCTCTAATGAAAAGATATAATATCCTAGACCTCTTCATGCCACATAAACTTTACGGTTTACAAGTTTTTAGACCTCTTCATAATTTTATAAATCTTTTCATAAACCACCATAGTGGATGCCCTTATTCAAATCAATGTATATAACTAAAGAAATGAAATAAAAGTATTAAAAACAAAGCAGTCAATCAAAGTAATGTTCATTTAATACATATTTGTATATGTTCATGGTCGTCTCTAAATTTATAAAAAATTTAAGGGCATTGTATGAAATTTTATAATGAGGCATTTCAAGAAAGAATCTTATATATAAAGTGTCATCGTTTACAAGATATACTGCAATTAGTTATCTACACATTTAACATATTATTGATTTAAGATATTTTCTCATCTAAACATTTTTTTCATCATGAAAAATATGTGTACAAATGCATATAATTGTTAACGGGACCATTGTTGAGTCCCTAGAAATCTTGGGCCCATATGCGTCCCCCACATTGCACACCCGGCCCTGAATATGATAATATACAGGTGACTTATACTCCCTCCGTCCCATATTAAGTGTCCATTTTTGACTTTATTAAAGTCTTTTTTCTACAACTTTGACATTAATTATTTCTTCTTATGTTTCTATGTTACTCTATGCAAAATATATGAATGGATAGGTAAGTTTCAGAATGTATTTTTTCATTGATATAATTTTCAGTAAGCATTATATACATATAGTAAAAATATTTTCGGTCAAAGTTTATGAAAAAAGATTCAAAAAGTCAAAAATGGACACTTAAATATGGGGACGGAGGGGGTATATAATAAGGAAGAGACAGTTTGGAAATTCGTAATTGCTTGAGTGCTTTATCAACTCTCAAAATGCTCTATCTCCTACTTTGCAACTCTTGTCACCTGTACCCTCATCTCTATGAAAACATAGTACAAATTAGTAACAAAGATGAAAGGGAATAATTATGAAAAATGTGACTATTTTGAAGCGTAAATTATACTTGAACCGAATACTGAATAGATGCAATCTCAACATCCGACATGTACATGACCTAGTGCAAATACGCAAGGAGGCCATGGATATACAAATAATCTAATGGTTGTATACTTGTATGTGCCAAGGCTAAATCCTTTAGGCGTGAAATCAGATTGTTAGCCAGGGGGGACACCCCCCCCCACCCCCCCCCCCCCAAAAAAAACCAACCCAACCCTACACACACCAACAAATGAGCACAACAACATCACAGCACATTTATTTTACATTGTACTATTGCTAACATGCATCATCATTTATCAACAGACCACCTGATAAATCTTACAGTAATATGTTTTTCTAAGGCAAATTAACTCGCATTTGCACTTTAAGTATATACAAATATATCACATTTTTGTTTGAATCACAATTTAAACTCACAACCACTTGAACTCTCAAATATAACACGTACTAGGCAAAAAGCCCGTTAGTGTTCATATTAATATGATATCTTAGATCACACTAACAAATCTAAGTAAAAACAAACTAGGTAATTATAATAGTCCATCGAAGTGAAACCATAAGAAACTAAAAACAGATTAACAAAGATGTGGCCTACTATATAGCAGCATTAGCATCGAGATACCTATATTTGTAGTCTTGGTCTTTGTTTATCGGCACGGTGTCATTTTAGTTGAATTGGTAGGGGCTAGCGAATTTGTGTATCTTATCTCACTTTTCTAGCTTGTGTTTTGGGGGTGGGTGTGATGTTTGTATTAGCTCATATTAGAGGGCCGAGCTTGTTTTGGACCCCCGTTCACCCCCCCCACCCACCTTGTTGAGATATCATGATTATATATTGCTCTAATTAGCTCTCCACAATTTTGAGCGACGAAATCACGAAAAAAGAATAAATAAACTATAAATTACCTAAAAAAACAAAGATAGATATCTTGATAAAGAATCAAGACCGTACTTTGAAAGTAACTCGTCACAGAGGCTAAACGTAATATGTAAAAGAGTTTTTTTATTTCCAGCAAACCCTTATGGACCTAAGACCACAAAAAAGTTCGGACATCTAATATGTCAGCTAAATGTTATCTACCTAAAAAGTTATATTCCGAATTAAACAAACTTGCATATGATATAAATCCATTTCCCTAAGTTGAAATTACGGTAGGGGTTGATTTAGTTTGGATTGTGGTTATTAAAAACTTTTTGGCTTCGGTTTTTTCAAGTGTGTTTTCTATGTTGATAAGTTTCAAGTTCGGGTTTTTTCAAACTTACAAATCTACATATAATTGAAAGTTGATCACCAAAAGTGTTGCATAAAACGAAGAACAACTAATCTATGAAACCTTAAAACTAGTGGCGGAGTTTGAAAGTTTATCATGGGATAGTTGAGAAAAATACAGTTCAAAATACAAATTGTAGGAGAGCAAGACTCAAAAAAATTTCTTTTTACACATGAAATGCAAGCTATATTACAAATAGTAAATTATGCACATCTTAAACCATTTGCATAAAAGAACATTTTTTTTGTTTAAACGATTTTCCTGGTAAATTTTATTACTCCAAAAAACATTTAAGTACAAAAGATGAGGGTGAGTCTCACATCTCCGCCCGTTACATAGGCAAAACTACTTCCTTATCGGAAGGTACACAAAGCGACTAGACTACAAAAGTAACAGGAAACTATTTCTTCCCGACTGACTCTGATATCCGAGTTATCGCATATACTTGAAATCTTGTATCAACGAAATTCCGACCTCATACATTATCATCATCGATATAGGTCTTCATCATAGTCACCATTCTCATAAGAATCCCTCCATTGTTCCAACAAACTTTTAGCGCCAAAACCAACCCTTTCTGAAGCCATAGAACGAGTCATATTATTATCAACTGATTCAACCTTATCCTCACTATTATGATCACCCGGATAATCAACCTTTTTCAGAGGTTTACCATTATCATCCACAAGAGTATTTCCCATCGATAATTAGCTTTTCAAGCTTCCCATTTTATCAACAATAAGAGTAGTACTAGTACTACTAGTTTCAACATTCCAGAACGAGGATCCACTAAAATTGGCCCCGTTACTAGCCAAATTTGATGTCCTTGCATAAAAGAACTTCAAAGGGGGCTGAGGGTGAGAGCGGTGCAACTAAAAAGAAGGCTTGGAATGTTTATCTTTTAGCTATTGCAAAGTGCTCTTCATATCAAATAATTATATGGTTGTGGATAGATGAGCTTATGGGTGATATACGTATACATCGAGGTATTACCTATTATGTAGGTCCTTTGTTTGGATCTATATAGCCTTTATAAGACAATAGATAACTTGAATAAATCCAAATCAACTATATGAGAGACAATGACTATGAATACCAAGTGTTTATATTACGGAATCTTAACACTAAGTATTCAGAAGAACAGTTATATAACTAACGTTGCTATTGATTTCTATTCAGCTTCAATGCTACTATTTGTTTTTTTCAAACTCTATGTCGTAGGGTTTCTTTATACACCAAGGAAACCTAAAGGCTATTAAAAGTGTGAAAAGGATAACATATATCTTTTCCTAATAATCTCTAAGAGAACACCTTATATATAAAAACCAGACTTAACTAAACATGAACATAAACTAACTATTTTTCTGCCAGACTTAACTTAGTACAGGGCAGGCTTATTATGTTCTACCAGACTTAATTATATAACTACCAGGACTTAAGTCTATTTACACATAATTCCTAACAATCCTCCCCTAACTTGATCTTCACTTGTGAACTTCAAGTTTCTTTGAGTATCTTCATTATGAGCTTCTTGAGGATTTTGTGAGCATTATCTTTGGAATTATTCTTGAACTGCAACCCTTTGAATTGATCACTACCTGATCTTTGCAGCAACTAATTTCAAGTATCATATCAGCACTTCACGCTACTAATCATATCTCTTTAGCAACACTTGAATAAGCAACATTGACTATTTGTACATCAAATCATAAAGTTTTAGTCTATTCTCATCACTTCACAGGTGTGTTAAATCTGTGAGAGGTGAATCATTGAAAATTTAATGGATTTGATGTCTCTTTACCAGTTAGCCATTAACTCTGGAGTAGTCAGTCCTTTGGCCACCAGAAAGGTGCATGTCCATGGTTGACTGAAAACCATTTCAACTCTCAGTACATGAAACATTGGTGAGTTGAATACCATATGGTTTTTGGCAAACCATTACAGCCATGAACGGATTTGATATGCCTTTACCTGTAGCCGTTTGCTCAGGGCTAGTCAATCTTTTGGCACTAGAAAGGTAAAATTTCATGGTGGATTGATTACCATATCAACTCTTTGTACATGAAACTTGGTGAGTTGATGTACCATCCACTTTTTGGTAAAGTGTCAACCATCTAATATGGATTTGCAATTTGTCTTTACCATAAGCCATAATCTCATGGACTAGTTATGGTTTTTCCACAGCCTTTACCACAATCCATAAACTTGTGGGCTAGCCAACTCTTCACTCAAACAGATATGGTGAGTTGAAAACCATACAACTTATTGGCAAGTTGTCAACCATAAAACGGATTTGAGAAGTCTTTACCAAGAGCCGTTTGCTCCTGGACTAGCCAGTCCTTATGTCTGTTAGACATGGTGGACTGATAACCATTTGTTGTGTTAGTGCATAGCACCTCCACCAAGTGTTGTTCTCCTCATCTCCATTCTAGATTTCTAACTCATCAATCTCCATTATTTTCTAATACCAGCTTGCTTCTCCATCATTTTCAAAAGTTTATAACAATCCTCATCTGGTTTTCCTCCTTGAAGTTTCTTGTCCAACATAGCTTTGCATACTTCAGCAGACAAAGGATACTTTCTCTCTATTAGCATATAAACATCTGCAGACTCTAAGTTCAAACAATGTACTCTGCAAGCATCATAGTATCTCCAACAAATTATCCTTTGTTAACCTTACAAACTCCAAATTGAATCTATATTAAGGGTTTCTTCAAACATGTTCTTCAAAGTTTCCCAAAGTACCTTTTCAAATACATCCTCTGGCTCATTCATACATGTTTCTTCATGACCAACTCCTGTATAGTTTCTGTAAGATCAATCTCTTGATATGTCTGTCAGCATTGCTTCAAAGGTTATGTATACCATATCAGTTCCATTTCTCCCTTACAATCTAGTATTCGCTTTTCCTTCCTTGCTTAATGATCTTTTTAATTGGCTATATCTGGGTGATTTTGTAGCTACAGGACAGATTTAATAGGTATTTTAAGTACCTAAAGTAGAATCATCTTTTTCATTAGCTTCATCTGAATCTTCAGATTCATCCTTATCATGGTATGTATGGAATCCTTTCCTTGCTATCTGTTTTCTCCTCTTTCTAGTCTTTTTGGTTGGCTTATCATCTTTGTCTTCTTCAATCTTCCCCTCTGTTGGTTGAGTACCTTCATCATCAAACTTTAGCTTCTTTGCAGTTTTTGTTGAGCTCTGCACCAAATCTCTTCATAACTTTCTTTGTAGCTTCAAAGTTATAGGGAAATATGTATCCAATTGCTTAACCAATTTTTCAAATTCTGCTTTCACTTCTTCAAAATTCAACTTCTTCAATTGAGTCAACTTCCATGTCCCTTGATTCTTTAGAAAGTTTGACATATAGTTCCTGAGCTGTGTTTGAGTCATAGGCTTATTCCTTTTTGCTCTAGCTCTTTCCTCTGCAAAGTGTTTTCTTCTTTGATTTACCAACTCTACCATCCTTTTTGCATAATCTTCAACAGTAAAGTATACTTTCAAGCCACACTACTCCTTCAATTCTTGCATTGCTTCAAGCTTGGCTCTAATAGTATTCCAAATCTTTTTTCAGTATAAGATTGAGCTTCAAACTAAACTTGAGCCTTCCTTTTCTTTTGTTCCTCTGTTAATTCTTGCTCTTCAGCCATCCTTTGAGCTATAAGTGAATCTCAAATGAACTTGTTTGGGCCACTTCATTCCTTTTCCAAAGCTTTTTTAAAGCATCTAATCTGATAGCTGCAGCAAGTCCTGCTTCTTCTGAAGATTTGTTCTTTTGTCTTTCTAGATGCTTGGTCTCTTTCTTTTCTGTCATGGAGCCTTTCCTTCTTTCTACTCTATCTGGGAGAAGGTGCTGAGTCTCTTATGCCACAGTATTACTTTTTCAAAGGCCAGACTACTTCTTCAAAGTCTAAACCAGTACCAGCAAATTCTTTTGAACTCTTCCTTCTCTTGTATCTCTTTCCTTTGTCAACTGACTTGATCTTTTGAACTTTTGTTAAGATTGCAGCAGCTTTAGAGTTATGGGGGCTTTTGTCTTCAACTGTTCCTCCCTGAAGAATTGATAGTTTTGAGGGAGTAACAACGCTCTTATACCAAAGAAACCAGAGGATCTAAATCATGAGTCTTCCTCCCCTGAGCCTCTGTTTCTTCCTCCTCAGAATCAGACAAAAGAACCCTCTTGGTCTTTCTCTTCAAAGCAACCTCCAAAGTCTTTACTCTTTCCACCAAAGTGAGTATAGCTTTCCCAAAGGTCTGTTTGGTTTCCTTGAGCTGCTTCTCCAAGTCACCAATCCTTGTCATTAACTGGGAAGTAGTAGCTTCTTGTCTAGGTGAAGGTGGTTGTTGGTCAGTTGATGGTTGTTCAAAGGTATGCTCCATTGGTTCATGTGCAGGTAAAGGTGAAGGTGAGGGGGATGCAGTGGTAGTTTCAGCAATAGGTGTAGGTGGTGCAGGTTGAGATAGAGGTGGAATAGTTGTGGCTTCAGATGGTATAGGTTGAGTTATAGGTAGGGTAGTTGTACCTCAGTAGATGATGGTTGAGGTTGAGTGACAGATGGAGCTTCTTGTCCTGCACTTGGATCAACAGTAGAGAATATAGCAGGCAACAAAGGTCTTGGTACCCATTTAAAACCCCTTTTCATGTTTCCAAAAATCTTTTTGGTCAAGGTCACAGCCAGATAAGGGCGTTTATTTTCAGTTTGTATATCCAAAATCATTTGTAGAAAACGAGGTTACATCAAAATACTCTTGTTTTGCTTTTCAAGTTTTGCCACCATGCCATCAAAATTAGTTTGAAAAATTATAACTCTGCAGTGGAAAGTCAAAATCAAGGCAGTAGCAATATTGGCTACCTATTGATCCCATCACCACTTTTAGAGCTCATACAATGTAAAATATGTGTGGATAAGATATCTCCTTTGTGTGGTGTTGAAAAAAGCTTTGCCAAAAGGTAAAAGATCCATCAGTAGGTACCCCATATGCCCCATCCCTCAAATAAATCTCATTGTTGGAACATGGTAATCCCTGAAGCATCTGCTAATTGAAGCTTACTTCTAATAGATGCCTCAGTGATTGTATACTCAATAGTATCAATAGTTGCTTTTAACTCGAGAGTCCCATCAGCAAGAGTTTTGGCAGTAGCAGTCTGCCAAAACTATTTGACTAGGGAATCATGGATAGTAGGATTAGTAGTTAAGGCATACCTGAGGTTGGAACCTCTTAGAAAATCCACTATCTCTGCAAACCCTGCATTTTCGTCAGGTTTGCGCAAAAATCCCACTTGATTATGTTTGTCGCGGTATTTTAATTGAGCCATGATTTGGATGTTGCAATAAAAGGTAGTGATGTGGACAGAGAATTACTGGGTTTAGGTACGAGTGAGGTTCTAGATGCTGATAAAAAGAAAATTGAATATACCCTTTGTAAAGATAAAGAAGATTTTTACTTTGATAAGAGGGAGATAGTAAATAAAAGATAAGTATGAAAGAGAAATCAAACTTTATCTATATATAGCTTCTCTGTTAACGACAATAAGCACCGTAAAATCTGGAACGGTAACATTTCAACAGTGTTGATAACAGCAAAAAATCAATTTTCCCGGCAACCAGCACTCTACGGTAACCTAACTGATGAAATTTAAACTACCAGACTTAACTTTGCGTCAACCAGATTAAGTAGGTTTTCAACATGAATTTAACTATTTTTCAACCAGATTTAAGTATTTACTAAAAGACTTTACAAAACAACAGACCTTATCACCTTCTTACATCTGCAAATCTATGTTATTCCTGCAAGAATTAGTCTAAAAACAAAGAAATACATGCCGCATGAGGTTTGTATAACACCAGAATTTAACTTTTATACTAAACTACCAGAATTAATACTACTAACTACCAGAATTAATACTACTAACTACCAGAATTAATACTACTAACTACCAGAATTAATACAAACTATATAACTAAGCCTCCCCTTAAACGTAGCTATAGGTTTATCATACCAATATGAACCACTAAGAAATTAAACCTTGGTCCATCAAAAGGTTTGGTCAATAGGTCAGCTACATTTAAGTCTGTGTGAATTTTCTCCACCCTAATGAGCTTCTTCTCATAACAATCTCTTATAAAATGGTGGCGTATCTCGATGTGCTTTGTCTTGGAATGATACACTGGGTTCTTCACAATGCAAATTTGATTTCATTTATCAGTGTGGATTTTGGTATTCATGAAATGTAACCATAGTATAGCGTGGATTTTGAACAATAGAATACTTGTCTACAGCAAATTTGTAGACAGGGCTACATTTCAGCTTCAGTTGTAGAAGTAGCCACTATGGTCTGTTTCTTGCATTGCCACGAGATTAGTCTTTATCCAAGAAATTGACAACCACCTGTTGTGGATTTCCTGTCAAGGTTTGACCCACCATAATCACTATCAGAGAAAGCTTCCAGGTCAAAAGGTGATTCTCTAGGATACCATAAGCCCAAATTGGGTTTGCCTTTTAGTAATTAAAGATTCTCTTACAGCTTTGAGATGTGAAGTCTTGGATTGACTGGGGAAAACGAGAACAAGTACATACTGCAAACCATTATATCAGGGCCTAGAGCAGTTAAATACATGAGAGAAACCTTAGCATGCGATCTGTATAAAGGCGTGTACATACACATCAACAGCCTTCCTCATCTTTTGGCAATGCCACTTTGGTCATCCATGGTTTTATTGCTGTTTTCAACATTACACAGATCAATTTTCTTGAGTATCTCAAGCTACATACTTGTCCTGAGTTTTGAAGATTATTCTTTATTTTGTTGGACATGTAATCCTAGGAAAAACTGTGAGTTCACCCATAAGAACTCATCTGAAATATTGCTTTTCTTCAAGGCTTATATCTCATCACACTAAGACTTTTTTGTAGATCCAAAAATGATATCATCAACATACAATTGTACCAGCATGATATCCTTTTGTACTTTTTAATAAATAAAGTCTTGTTAATAGTACCACTCTTGTATCCATGTTTCTCTAGAAATGTTGATAGTGTAGCATACAAAGCATACTAGGAGATTGATGCAGTCCATATAAAAGCTTTGACCACTTTATAAACCTCTTTGGGTGATCAGGATCTAACAAAGCCAGGAGGTTGTGGGGAGGGGAATCACCACATAACACCTCTTAATCTATAGTGCATACAAAAGGCACTTTTTAACATTCCATTGGTATACTATGAACCACATTAAATGAGGCAAAGGCTAAAATAATTTGATAGGCTTCAGTCTTGCACAGGACGCAAAAACCTCATCATAGTCAATACCCCCTCCTCCTGTCTGTGACTTTGGGCCACCAAATCTTGACTTATTTCTATCAAATACCAATCCTCTTTCATCTCTTTCTATCTCTGTAGACCCTATTTTGTACCATATAAAAAATAAAAATCCTTCATTCCTTGAATGTAGATCTACAAGGAACCCATACCTGTTGCAGCTTAACTGTAACAAACTCCTCTTGCATGGCTTGAACCAAACTGTCTTTCTTGTAGAGCAATCAGAAATCTTTTTAGGTTTCCTCTGAGATAGAAAACAGGCAAACAAACAATGTTGTTGATCTTTGTGATTGTTTCTTTGTTGCTTTTGAATATAGTTGATAAGTGCATGAGCTCCTGATTTTTGCTGCACTTTGCTTCTAGTTTACACAGCCGACTTAGGATCATAAAGTATTTGACTTTTTGGGTGAATATTGTGAATCCTAAGAATAGGAGTGGGACTGCCTTCAATTACTGTTAGTAAGCTGTTGAGTCAGATACCTACACCTTCTTCATCATAAGAAAGGCATCATTAAAAATTCATGTCTCAGATTGTGAAAAATTTTGAGCTCTGGCATAGCTGGGATCATCAGGATTCACAGCTCACCATGTATTAACTGTTCTTACCAGAATAACTTAAAGGAGTGTTGGCGCTGATCGCGCGCCGTCTTTAGGTACTGTCCCTAATTGCTTTTGAGCGGAATTCTAGCTTTTGGAGAGGAAGTTGGAAGTAAACGCTCAAAAGCATTTAGGGACAGTACCTGAAAACAACTCTACCAGCACTCCTTCAGTTAATTCTGGTAGTGAACCAGTTAATACTGGTGAGCTTGATCCTGATGATTCAGCTATGCCAGAGCTCAAAATTTTTCACAAGTCTGAGACATGAATTTTTAATGAGGCTTCTTATGATGAAGATGGTGTGGTAACTGACTTCAACAGCTTACTAACAGTAATTGAAGGCAGTCCCACCTATATCATTAGGGGTTCACAATATTCACCCAAAAAGTCATTTACTTTTGATCTATAGTCGGCTGTGTAAACTAGAAGCAAAGTGCAGCAAAAATCAGGAGCTCATGCACTTATCAACTATATTCAAAAGCAACAAAGAAACAATCACAAAGATCAACAACATTGTTTGTTTGCCTGTTTTCTATCTCAGGAGGAACCTAAAAAGATTTCTGATGCTCTACAAGATGACAGTTGGGTTCAAGCCATGCCAAGAGGATGTTGTTTACAGTTTTAAGCTTGCAACAGGTATGGGTTCTTGTAGATCTACCTCAAGGAATGAAGGTAATTGGTACAAAATGGGTCTACAGAAATAAAAGAAATGAAAGAGGAGTGGTTGTCAGAAATAAGGCAAGATTGGTGGCCCAAGGTCACAGACAGGAGGAGGGTATTGACTATGATGAGGTTTTTGCTCCTGTGGCAAGAATGGAAGCTATCAGATTATTTTTAGCCTTTGCCTCATTTATGGGGTTCATAGTATACCAAATGGATGTAAAAAAGTGGCACTTTCTGTATGGCACTATAGGGATGAAGAGGTTATGTCTCACAACCTAATGGCTTTGTTGATCACTGATCACCCTAAGAAGTTATAGTGGTCAAAGCTTTATATGGACTGCATCAAGCTCCTAGAGCTTGGTATGCTACTCTATCAACATTTCTAGGGAAGCATGGATACAAGAGGGGTATTATTGACAAGACTTTATTTATTAAAAGGGACAAGAAGGATATCATGCTGGTTCAAGTGTATGTTGATGATATCATTTTTGGATCACAAAAAAAGTCTTAGGTGTTATGAGTTTGATAGCATGATGAAAAGCATTATTTCAGATGAGTTCTTATGGGTTGAATCACAATTTTTTTACTAGGATTACATGTCAAACAAAATTAGAAAGGAATATTCAATCTCAGGACAAGTATGTAGCTGAGATACTCAGTAATTTGATATTGTAAGTGTTGAAAACGGCAATATACAACATGGAGACCAAAGTGGCCTTTGGCAAAGATAAGGAAGCTGTTGATGTGGATGTACACTTATACAAGATCCATGGATTGGTTTCTCTCATGTATTTATTGCCTCTAGGGGCTGATATAATGTTTTGCTGGATTGTACTTGTTCTCGTTTCAGGTCACTCCAAGACTTCACATCTCAATGCTGTGAAGAGAATCTTTAAGTACCTTAAGGGCAAACCCAATTTGGGCTTATGGTATCCTAGAGAATCACCTTTTGACCTGGAAGCTTTCTCTGATAGTGATTATGGTGGGTCAAACCTTGACAGGAAATCCACAACAGGTGGTTGTCAATTTCTTGGACAAAGACTTATCTAATGGCAATGCAAGAAACAGACCATAGTGGCTACTTCTACAACTGAAGCTGAATATGTAGCTGCTGCAAATTGCTGTAGGGACAAAGTATTCTAGGTTCAAAATCAATGCTAGACTATGGTTTCATTTTCATTGAATACAAAATCCCATTGATAATGAAAGCACAATTTGCATTGTGAAGAACCCAGTGTATCATTCCAAGACAAAGCACATCGAGATACGCCACCATTTTATAAGAGATTGTTATGAGAAGAAGCTCATTAGGGTGGAGAAAATTCACACAGACTTAAATGTAGCTGACCTATTGACCAAACCTTTTTGATGGACAGTTTAATTTCTTAGTGGTTCATATTGGTATGATAAACTTATAAGCTCGTTTAAGGGAAGTACCATTTGCAAAAAATACAGAGCACCATTCGAGATAATGGATGTCAAAATCTAATAGGCTTAGTTATATAGTTTGTATTATATTCTGGTAGTTAGTTAGTATTAATTTCTGGTTTAGTTCGTAGTATTAATTCTAGTAGTTAGTAGGATTTAATTTGGGTAGTTAGTTTAAGTTAAATTTTGGTTTATACAAACTCTTGCAGGCATGTTTTTCTTTGTTTTAGACTAATTCTTGCAGGAATAGCATGGATTTGCAGATGTAAGGAAGGTGTGATAAGGTCTTTGTTTTGTAAGTCTTTAGTAGATACTCGGGTTTTGGCTTAAACCCGTAAATTTTTTTTAAAATGGACCAAAAGTGTTATACCCGGTAAAGATAGTGGACTAAAATTATAGTTTTAATGTTAATTCTGTTCGACCTAAACAGCCAGTACCTACCAGTAACTCACCAAACTTTAGTTCTAAAAGACCACAAGTGAATAAGTTTAATCAAAGAAGTAACTTTTCTAAATCACATTCATCTATAAAAAGACCCTTTGCAAAAAAAATACAGCACAAATGTCTCATTCTCATGCTGTAAAGGGAAATTGGGGAACTGCTGTTAAGACCTCAGTAGGTTATAATTGGAGACCCACTAGACCAAACTCCAATTGTAATGGTGGACTAACTCTTATTAGAATTATGATTACAAAAGGTCTACAAGGCAAACCCAAGCATGTATAGGCCTGGGTCCCTAAGAGAAACTAATTTCTCTTTTTCATGTGCAGAATCATCTACTCAAGAACATGGTAGATAGAGGTATATTTGATAGTGGATGCTCAGGGCACATGACAGGTAACAAGGATCAATTGGAGGATTTTAAAGAATTCAATGGGGGATCTGTTACCTTTGGAGGTAGCAAAGGCTACATAACTGGTAAAGGAAGAATAAGAGTTGGTACTATTGAGTATACAATCACTAAGGCATCTATTAGAAGTAAGCTTCAATTAGTAAATGCTTCAGAGATTACCATGTTGCCAAACAATGAGATTTTTGAGGGGATGGGGAATATGGGGTATCCTACTGATGGATCTTTTACCTTTTGGAAAAGTTTTTTCACACCCCAATGAAGATTCTTAGTCCACCATATTTTACATTGTATGAGCTCTAAAAGTGGTGGATGGGATCAATTTGGTAGCAATATTGCCACTGCCTTGATTTGTCTTTCCACTGGCAAAGTTTATAATTTTTCAAAACTAATTTTTGATGGCATGAAGCAAAACAAAGTTTTTGATGTATCCTCGTTTTCTACAAATGATTTTGGATATACAAACTGAAAACAAACACCCTTATCTGGCTGTGACCTTGACCAAAAAGATTTTTGGAAACATGAAAAGGGGTTTTAGAGGGGTACCAAGACCTTTGTTGCCTGCTATGTTGTCTATTGTTGATCCAAGTGTAGGACAAGAAGCTCCATCTGTCACTCAAACTCAACCATCATCTAGTGTGGTACCATCAACACCACCTACAACTCAACCTATACCATCAGAAGCCACAACTATTCCACCTTTATCTTAACATGCACCACCTACACCTATTGCTGAAACTACCACTGCATCCCCCTTACCTTCACCTTCACCTGCACATGAACCAATGGAGCATGTCTTTGAACAACCATCAACTGACCAACAACCACCTTCACCTAGATAAGAAGCTACTACTTCCCAGTTAATGACAAGGATTGGTGACTTGGAGAAGCAGTTCAAGGAAACCAAACAGACTTTTGGGAACGCTATCCTTACTTTGGTGGACAGAGTAAAGACTTTGGAGGTTGCTTTAAAGAGAAAGACCAAGAGGGTTCTTTTGTCTGATTCTGAGGAGGAAGAAACAAAGGCTCAGGGGAGGAAGACTCATGATTTAGATCCTCTGGTTTCTTTGGTACAAGAGCTTATTACTCCCTCAAAGACTGTTAATGCTTCAAGGGAGGAACAAGTTGAAGACATAAGCCCTACAACTCTAGAAGCTGCTACAATCTTAACAAAAGTTTATAAGATCAAGTCAGTTGACAAAGGAAAGAGATACAAGAGAAGGAAGAGTTTAAAAGAATTTGCTGGTACTAGTTTGGACTTTGAAGAAGTTAAGTCTGCCTTTAAAGAAGTTAATACTCTTGGCATTAAAGTTAGTTCTGGTATTAAAGAGATTAATACTGGCAGTTTAGATGTCAATACTGGCATTGATCCAGTTACTACTAATAGTATAAGAGTCTCAATACCTTCTTCAGCCAGAGGTAGAAGAGAAGGAAAGGCTCCTATGACTATAGAAGAAGAGACTCAAGCTTCTAGAAAGACAAAAGAACAAATTCTTCAAGAAGAAGCAGGACTTGCTGAAGCTATCAGATTAGATGCTTTAGAAAAAGCTTTGGAAAGGAAGAAGTGGCCAAAAAAGTTCATTTGGATTCACTTATAGCTCAAAGGATGGTTGAAGAACAAGAATTAACAGAGGAACAAAAGAAAAGGAAGGCTCAAGTTCAGTTTGAAGCTCAATCTTATACTGAAGAAGATTAGGATACTATTAGAGCAAAGCTTGAAGCAAATGCAGAATTGAAGGAGAGTGTGCTTGGAAAGGATCTTACTGTTGAAGATTATGCAAAAAGGATGGTAGAGTTGGTAAATCAAAGAAGAAAACACTTTGCAGAGGAAAGAGCTAGAGCAAAAAGGAATAAGCCTATGACTCAAACACAGCTCAGGAACTATATGTCAAACTTTCTAAAGAATCAAGGGACATGGAAGTTGACTCAATTGAAGAAGTTGAATTTTGAAGAAGTGAAAGCAGAATTTGAAAAATTGGTTAAGCAATTGGATACCTATGTCCCTATGAACTTTGAAGCAACAAAGGAAAGTTTGAAGAGATTTGGTGAAGAGCTTCAAACTAAAACTGCAAAGAAGCTAAAGTTTGATGATGAAGGTACTCAACCAACAGAGGAGAAGATTGAAGAAGACAAAGATGATAAGCCAACCAAGAAGACTGGAAAGAGGAGAAAACAGATAGCAAGGAAAGGATTCCATACAGACCATGATAAGGATGAAGCTGAAGATTCAGATGAAGCTAATGAAAAAGATGATTCTACTTCAGGTACTAAAATTCCCATTAATCCTGTTCCTGTAGCTACAAAATCACCCAGTATAGCCAATTACAAGATCATTAAGCAAGGAAGGAAAGGTGTATACCAGATTGTAAGGGAGAATGGAACTGATATGGTATACATAAGCTTTGGAGCAATGCTGACTGACATATCAAGAGATGATCTTACAGAGCTATACAGGATTGTCATGAAGAAACATGGTATGAATGAGCCAGAGGATGAATTTGAAAAGGTACTTTGGGAATACTTGAAGAACATGTTTGAAGAACCCCTTAGTACAGATTCAATTTGGAGTTTGCCAGGTCAACAAAGGATAATTTGTTGGAGATACTATGATGCTTGCAGAGTACATTGTTTGAACTTGGAGTCTGCAGATGTTTATATGCTAATAGAGAGAAAGTATCCTTTGTCTGCTGAAGTATGCAAAGCTATGTTGGACAAGAAACTTCAAGGAGGAAAACCAGATGAGGATTGTTATAAACTTTTGAAAATGATGGAGAAGCAAGCTGGTATTAGAAAATAATGGAGATTGATGAGTTAGCAATCTAGAATGGAGATGAGGAGAACAACACTTGGTGGAGGTGCTATGCACTAACACAACAAATGGTTATCAGTCCACCATGTCTAACAAACATAAGGACTGGTTAGTCCAATGTTATGGATTCTTTCATTCTCATAAGAAAACTATTGTCATACGTCAAACTAAGTTGGAGTCAAACCTATCGCATATCAATCCGTGAACTAAATGCTACAAACACCTTTCTTTATGGAAGGTTTTATAAAAATTTCTAGCAAGCTTTAGGTATTCCGTCCCGTCAACAAGTAAAGTTCAATGGTACCTTTTTTCTACATGCTCTTGATACAAAGCTTGATAATTGGATGTTAATGTGTTTTGGTGCTGTGAAATTTTGTACCGGATTGCAAGATCATGGCATTGCACACTTTTGATGAGTCACGGTACATTGGAATCTTGTTGTACTAAAATCAATAATCTAGAAGTTGCGTCCGCATCTAAATGACTTGAGCGCAGCATGCAGATAAGGATATGTACTCAGCTTTCACAGTTCACATAACTATACAATCTTGCTTTTTCGATGACCAACTAACTAACTTTTCTCCCAGAATTTAAATGTCTCCAGATGTGCTTTTGCAATCATCATTACACCCTGCATGGTCTGCATCTGAATATTCAATTAGCTCAAACCTAGAGTCCTTCGAATACCATATACCCATATTAATGGTTTATCTTATGTATCAAAAGATCCGTTTAACATCTTTGAGGTGTTTTTTGGTTGTTCGTGCCTAATAACACACACATACAAATGTCGCAAAGGAAATGTCCGGTCGACTAGAAATGAGATAGATGAGTCCCCTAATCATACTATGATATTTAGTTTGATCAACTTGGGTACCCTGTAAGTCTGCATCTAGTTTAGACATAGCCATTGGTGTGCTAATGGTATCACATTTTCCATCCCATGTTTCTTAAGAAGATCCATAGTATATTGTGATTGACATATGAAGATTCCTTGGGGTGATTGATGAACTCGAAGTCTGAGAAAGAACTTCATTTCACCAATCATTGACATTTTAAAATTATATTTCATTAGTTTTGCAAATCTATTTGAAAAGACTGGATTTTTTGACCCAAAAATTATGTCGTCCACATAGATTTGAACAAGTAAAATGTCATCCCCGTATCTTTTTGTAAACAATGTTGAATCAATAAAATGTTTTGTGAAATGGTGTTCGATTAAAAATGAGGAAAACATATCATACCAGGCTCTAGGGGCTTATTTGTGACCATACAGAGCTTTTTTAAGATGATATACGTGATTATGAAAGCCTATATCTACAAAACCATCAGGCTGACAAACATAAACTTCCTCTTTTAATGGACCATTCAAAAATGCCGGTTTGACATCCATTTGGTAAATAGGAAAGTTCTTGTGAGCTACCTATGCCATAAATATTCTGACAGCTTTAAGTCTTGCAACTGGTACAAAAGATTACTCAAAAGCGATTCCCTCATCTTGACCATATCCTTTGGCAACCAAACAAGACTTGTTTCGAATAACCGTGTTTTCAGTGTCAATCTTGTTTTTCCAAATCCATTTGACTGCAATTATGTTTCTGCAAATAGGACATTTGACAAGTTACTAAACATCAAGGCGTTTGAACTAGTTTAGCTCATCTTGTATGGATTCAATCCAGCTTGCATCAAGTATAGCTTCCTTGATATTTTTTGGTTCAATTGTACTCACTGTCAGCGCGTACATACAAACTTCTACATCAGTTTAAAATTGATTTCTTGTCATTACAGATTTTGAGGGATCACCAATCACTTGTTTAATTGGATTATTCTTAGTCTACTTATCAGTAGAACGATGTTTTTGGTAAAACTCATGCATATTTGACAGATCCTGATATGTTGAAGATGACTCGGCTTCTTCAAACATAGGAGTTTAAGGTTGAATGTAGACAACATTTATGTCAAGTTCTGCAACGTCTTCTTGAACAAATTCATTGATATTATCATTTAAGACTTGAGTGTTTGATTCATTGGTAACTTGTTCTGTTGATGAGGATACTATTTGAGGAGCTTCATCTTCTTCAACGACAATTGACGATGATGAAGAAGTGTCATTGTTATCAAGAGTATGTGTAGCAAAATTATCTGACAGTTCTAGAGGACTCGTTGCTTTCTTTATATAGCAGACCAAACAAATTATCCAAGTCTGTTTTTGATGGTACTAATTGTGAATCTTCTGATGTATCTTGAAAATTTGTGCAGTTGAATCCGGGTTATGAATTGTTGCATTCAGAATCCATTGTTGTGAGTTCATCAAACTTTACATGTATCGTTTCCATTATCTTTTTGGTTCGGCGGTTGTAGATACAAAAACATCTTGATGACTCAGAATAACCAATAAAGACACCAATTTTAGCCTTTGGTTTCATTTTCCCAAGATCATCACGATCATTTTTTAGAAACACATGGATCTAAACACATGAAAGTATTGAACATTAGGTTTTCTTCCACGAATCAACTCATAAGAGTTTTGTTGTACCTAGTATGTATAATAGAGCGATTCTAAGTAAACCAAGCAGTAGCAATAGCTTCCACCCAAAGAAACTCTAGAGATTTGGAAAAGATAAGAATTGTACGAGTCGCCTCAATGAGTGTATGATTTCTATGTTCAACAACACCATTTTGTTGAGGCGTTCGAGCAATGGAAGTATCGTGAACAATGCCTAACTTTGCATAAAACGATCGTAGTTTCTCATTCTTGAACTCAGTTCCATTATCAGTTTGAATCTTTAGAATTTGAACCTTTAGATTTCGTTGAACTTGATTAATGAAATCGATAATCATATCCAGAGCTTTATGTTTGGTGCGAAGAAAATATACCCAAGTGTACCGAGAATAATCATCGACTATTACTAGAATATATTTCTTGCCATTGATACTTGCTACCCTCATTGGCCTACACAAATCCATATGAAGTCATTCGAGTTTGGATTTTATGCTTGGAACCAATTTTGGTGGTAGTGAAGCTTTCTATCTTTTTCCTTGCTCACAGGCTGAACACAAGTGATCGTTATCATACTTAAATTTTAGAAGCCCGTCAACTAGATCTTTTGATGTAAGTTGATTAATGGTACCAAAATTTAAATAAGAAAGCCTTCGATGCCATAACCATAATTTTTTTGATGTTGCTTTGGACATTAAACATACTGGAGAAGAAGCCGCCAACGCAGAAATGGAGATAGTGTAGAAATTAGATTCTTGAGAACCGGTAAGAAAATCATCACCCTCCAAATTCTAAACATAGCAAGTGTTTGAATGAAAGGCTACTTCTAAATCTCCATCACAAAATTGTCTAACCAAAAATAAATTGTGTCCTAGCCCTTCCACATAGTATACATGACATATCGTAAGATTTCCCTGAACATAATCTTCATATCCAGTGATTGCTGTGAAGTGATCATTCCTAAAGTGGACTGTTCCCATGAATTTCTCAATGAAATTTCTTAGCAGTGAGAGATTGCCAGTCATATGCTTTGAGCACCCGCTATCAACAATCCAAAGGACGAGCTGGATCACCTGCATTACATGAAACAAATGTAGATGGAAGAGTGGACAGTTTGGCTACCCATTTTTGAGTGGTAACCGTTGTGCTAGATTTAGATCGAACATGGGTACTACTCTTTGATTTACTAGATTGTGATTAAGCAGATTTGCTTTTGGGTGTCCAACTAAAACTTTGTTGATATTCAAATCATTTTTGCCATTTTCTACTTGTTGTAATTTTGGTTTTTCATGTAATTGCTAAGTGTCCTACTTTGACTAGAAGCAGGAGATAGTGATAACACACTAGAGACCTTATTTGTTGCTGTTGAGGTTTTAGCAACACTTAATCTAGATTTC
>BQNB010063550.1:0-35642 GCA_026074375.1 Tanacetum coccineum | reverse complement strand
TAAGGCAATGATATTCTTACGCCATCACCTTCATGAGAATTTAAAAATTGAATATCTCACTATTAAGGATCCATTAGTCATTTGGAATCATTTGAAAGATAGATATGAAAATCAAAAAACAGTGATTTTGCTGAGACCCCACTATGACTGGGTTCATTTAAGGTTCCAGGACTTTAAAATAGTGACTGATTATAATTCGGCCATGTTTAAAATGACCTCCCAATTGACTTTGTGTGGAGAAAATATCACCGATGAAGAAATGCTTGAGAAAACATTCTCTACATTTCATGCCTCTAATTTATTATTGCAACAACAGTATCGTGAAAGAGGTTTTAAAAAGTATTGTGATTTGATCTCTTGTTTACTTGTGGCTGAACAAAACAACGAACTCTTGATGAAAAACCATGAGTCACGTCCAACTGGATCTACGCCACTTTCTGAAGCAAATGTGGTAGCACATAATCAAAATAGAGGTCGCGGTCGTGGATCAGACCGTAGACGAGGACGTCGGCATGGATGTGGTCATGGCCAAGGGTGTGGATTTGGCTGAGGTAATTATAGTTTCCAGTATGGGAATACAAGTGGTCACAAAAAGTGGCAAGATAAAGGCAAAATGATCAAATGATGGTGGTGAAAAAGCAAAACGTGCCATAGAAAATGGATGTTACCAATGTGGTAGTGTTAATCATTGGGCTTGTGCATGCCACACATCGAAACATTAAGTGGAACTCTACCAAAGATCCTAAAGAACAAAGGAAAAAGGGTCGAAGTTAACTTTGCATACCAAGATAAGAAGATTGATAACTTTGATATTGATAGCTTTGGTATTGATAGCCTTGATGTTGATCTAAAAGACCAAAATGATACCACTCACTTGGATGCTAGTGATTTCCTCACAAATGAGTGATCTATAAAGCCGATAATAAGAATGTCAATAAAGCCAAGAATAAAACGTCTTCACATGGACGATGATCATTTTTTTTGTTTCACTTATTTTCTTTTAAGTTTTCCTATGTTGTCATATGAGATGGACTTTATCTATAGTTACTCACTTGGTTTAATAAAACATGTTATTTCCTTTTAAATTTTTTCTACACTTGGTTAATTAATAAATGACATACTTTATTAGTATAGATTTTGCTTTATTATTTGCTAATGTCATAAGTTAATATTTTAACAAACTGTGTAAAAGACATAAAAGAGCTAATCAGAGAAATGTTAGCTCTTCATATTATTCGACTCTTATAAAAAAAGGTGCAATTGAAGCACATCTGGTCATAAAGTATAATTTTATGAGCCAAGTTTGTTGTAATAATTGGCATGAATGGTTGGACCATCCCGAGTCAATGATGATGCGAAATGTATAGAACCATAAGTTTCTTAAAAGATAGATTTGATTGTTCTTATTGAAAGTTAATTGTTCATCTATCATCACCAAATTAAAGTAAGGACATTGTTCGATAAAATTTTGGAAATAATATAAAGGGGATGTATGTAGGCCTATACATCAGACATGTGGATCATTTTGAGTTTTAAAATCGATGCATCGTCAAAATGATCATCAAATACGCAACTTAAAAGTTAGCATGGTTAGTGGCTCGACTTATAAAATACGAGCATGATTTTCCAAATTATATTATTGAGAATACTGGTGAACACTTTCAAGTATTAGGCGATTATTGGAATAAGTGTTGAACTTAAAGGTAGCCCATGTACATACACGAATTGCTTTTGTTGAAACGTTTATAAAACGTCTTTAGTTGATTGCAAAGCCAATAATTATGAGAACAAAACTATTAGTTTATGGGGCATGTTATAACATATGAATTCGCATCTTGCCAACTATCTATAATGATTACTCCCCGTTAGAATGGTTTTTGGTCACAAACCATATAGTTCCCATGTGAGATATTTTAATTGTGCAATATATACTAAATCCGCCACAACACACAAAATGGGATGTTAAAGTTGATAATTCATTCAATGGGAGAATGAGCAGCATGAAATTTAGAATGAATTATGATAATACAAATGGTGATCCTCACACCAATGAATATGAACTTGAAGTTCAAGGGACAATATACATTCCAGATCTAGTAATTGCCAGACATGTTTAGTGACCTAAATAAAGTGACTAGATTATATACGCTGCTAGACCTCCAATTACAATGTATGTCCCAACAATAAGACCAATGATTGGTAGTAAGTCTATGGCACATCTACAACGTGATAGACTAATCGATTCCAAATAAAAGACCTCAGATGAAGATATAAAATGGAGCAAGAAAGTTAAAGATGGTCAGATCGAGGTAATAAAGACCCCATAACAGTCTCCTAAAGAGACACTAGACATGAAGGTAATTCAAAAACCCCGGGTACGTGAAAAAAAAACTATGAGATCTCAATAAATGATATAATGCAATGTCTAGTGAAATGTGGAATCGAAAAGAAATGAATCGACGTCGATAGCTATATATGATAATGCACACAAAAATGATCATATAAATAAATAATAGAGTGCTAAAATGAATATGAGGACTTTGGATTGATGAATGGCCAAAATTCAATGACGCAAGTAACTAAGAATGATCGAATTCTCTTGTGATGAAACATGTGTTTGAGACTTAGAAGTCCATGTACATGAATGTATAAATCTTATTGGATATGCATTGGTCTTTATGAGAAAGCGAAATTAAATTATGAATAAGATACAAGTAATGACACACATATATTTTCTCAAAGACTTGGAAATTATCATGTAGATACATGTTCACATGTGGTGGATCCAATAATGTATTTTAAGTCTGGCAATATAATTGATTTGTGTCTAAAAGATAAATGAATAGAGCTCATGTGATTTAGAGATTTTATTACAGGATATAAAATGCATGAAGCATGTTGGTGAGTTTTTAATATTTAAAGCTTAGAAGAAAAGTTCTCGAGAACACTACTTGATTGTATTGAATTAATCATGGTTGGGCATATGTGTAACAATCGCCTTGGTAATATTTATTAAAGGAAGGATACGAAAATAATTAAATTTGCCCATGCATTTTATAAAAGGATATGAACATTAATATTTCAAAATTGTTGTGTATGTTGTTGATTTGAATATTATCAGAACTCCATGGGAGGTTACAAAGGTAGTTGAATACTTAAAGAAAAAATTTGAGATGAAAGATCTTGGAAAAACAAAGTTTTGTCTTGGATTGCAAATAGAACATCTAGTTGGTTTTGTGCTAATATTTCGCTATCTTCATGGTACAAAAGATATGGGTTTATATTAGACTAACCCATCCCAAAGAAATCTAGTTGGTTTTGCAGATGCATGATATATGTCTGATCCCCATACGGGTCGGTCCCAAACTGGATATGTTTTCACAAGTTCCAATAATGCTATTTCATGGCGTTCCGTAAAGCAAACAATGAGTGCCACTTCATCGAATCACGCAGAGATCTTGGCCATCCATGAAGCGAGTCGGGAATGCGTGGTACAACATATTTATGAATCATGTGGGATTTCTTTAGGCCAGGAGGCTCCAACAGTTTTACACGAAGAAAAGGTAGCGTGCATTGCTCAAGTAAGACGGGTACATCAAAGGTGACAGAACCAATCATATTCTACCGAAGTTCTTTTTTACTCATGACTTGCAAAAGAATGGTGATATTATTGTTCAAAAGATTCGTTCAAGCGACAATCTAGCAGATTTATTTACCAAGACACTCCCTACCTCAACATTCAAGAAAATTGTATATGGCATCAGAATGCGACGATTAAGTGAGCTCAAGTGAAGTTATCATGAGGGGGAAAGTACGTACCGCACTCTTTTTCCCTTAGCTATGGTTTTCTCCCATTGGGGTTTTCCTAGTAAGGTTTTTTTAATGAGGCGGTATCCAAAGCGTATTAAATAATTAGGTACGAGTTTATTTTGAATGTTGTACAATCAAGGGGGAATGTTATGAATATTTATTGTAATGATTGTACACATTCATTATTGTAATTACCCTTGACTTGTAACCTCCACATTTATTCTTTCTTGTAACTCCATATATTATAGTTACTAGCATTGATGTTGATGAGCCTATAAATAGAGGCATCTAATGTATTGTAATACACATCAATAAGAAGTTCTATCTTCCTCTTCCATACTTTCTTACATTCTTTTATTCTTATTGTGCTAATAGGTTTGTTGTTTTACAACAGTAAATGATATAAAATAAAGAGAAAGATACCGAGTATATTTTAGAAACAATAAGATATTATTGTATTGATATTTGGTAATAAATGTTATACATTTTAGAACCGAAAACATGTCTTGTAAATATTGCTTTGATATCTATACAATACTGATTGCGAATTTAAGAAAAAGGAATAGTGAAACAACGCTTTTAAGCTTTACGAGTACATCCTCCAAGTCCAAACTCTTGTCGCTCTTGTCGGCTCTATTGGTTGCTTGATTTTCTTCGATGGTTGCAATTTCATTGAACATGTATTGGAATTATGGCCTCATTTTTCTCCACATAAAATACACGTCCTCCTCTTATTACTTTAGTGCATCACCATGTTATTCTACCAAAAAAACACAAACATGATATATTAACACCGTTATGCACTTTGATATAAAACTATAATGTAGTACATTATGTCAATATGATTCACTGAATATGACAAAATACTCTTGAAATATAGACCAAACATGCATTGAAAGGATCATGGTCTTTTACCAATGATTGTCTCCAATTTACTTAACCATAACATCCTAACCACTATTCAACCACTATATATGATGTTATAACTATTATACGTGGCACCTCAACACCTACTTCATCACAGTTGAAAATCAAGTGCATCACACAAACAACCAAGCATAGAAACACGTTTTACACACATAACACAACCTACCTTTAACCTATATCATCCTTATATGTGAAAACTCAAAACCTATTGCATTACAGTTATATTCAAATGCATCATAAAAAACACTAAGCACATAAACTCATTTGTTCATCATGATAGTGCAAAACCTACTGCATGACAGTACAAAGTCTACTGCATGACAGTAAAAAACCTACTTCATGACAGTACAAAACCTACTGCATTAAGCATTAAAAAACACACAGAAACTTTAGTAAAGTATATAAACAATTCAAATGAACTACTAAATAAAGTGTAATGCAACAATAATAAAACTGTGATGCACTACTAATTTTTTTTATAAAGGAAGATGGTATACTTGTTTAAGCGAAAAGTAGCATCAAAGGAGACGATATAACCAAATGTGATTTTACTTGATCAATAAGCAATCACAAACATAAATATTATCTATATCAGTGCATCACACTTTTAGCAACAAGTTCATCACAAGGTGTATAAACAATTGGTCCATCCGCACCACAGTACGATCCTAGCGCATTACAGTTAACCACTACCTAGTTTGGAATATTCTTTTCGAAGAAATCCGAGGGGTGGAGTTGAGCAGGATCAATTCAACGAGTTGTCAGCTTTGGTGCATGATGTTTCTTTAATTCCTATGTCTGACAGATGGAAATGGGACTTGGAGAGCTCGGGAGATTTTTCTGTTGCGTCGGTTAGAAAGATTATTGATGATAAATCGCTTTCGGATGTTGACTCGAAAACTCGGTGGATAAAATATGTGCCGATAAAGGTGAATGTTCATGCTTGGAAGGTTAAGACAGATTCTCTTCCAACGAGGTTTAATGTTTCACGCAGAGGTATTGATATTGATTCCATTATGTGTGCTATTTGTGATAATGGGGTGGAGACGTCTAGACACTTGTTCTTCTATTGTTGCATGGTTAGACAAATTGTTCGCAAGATCACTCGTTGGTGGGATGTTCCTTATGTTGAGGTCGAATCATACGAAGATTGGTATAATTGGCTTGTGAACCTGCGGATTTATTCAATGCATAAACAGATGTTCGAAGGTGTTTTCTATGTCATGTGGTGGCACTTATGGTCGTTTCGTAATAAGCTCATTTTTTATTCTAAACCTCCTTCGCAGGCGTTGTTTTTTGATGATGTAGTTTCTATGTCTTTTCATTGGTGTAGGTATAGATGTAATGCGTCGTTTAGTTGGTACGATTAGGTTAAAAACCCGAATCTTGTCATTGTGTAATTGCTAGCTTCTTGCTAGTTTTGTTTCAATAAAATTGTTGTTAAAAAAAAGTTGTAGCAATGGGGCTGTATTGAATTTGCTAGCAGTGGTATGTTTGTAGTCCTTTCATCAACATTTCAAAGTTCCAAACTTGGTACTACTCACTACCTACACTTTTTACAAAGCTTTTCCGCTATCGTAGTTTGTGTGTTATGTTTTTTGATAGGGTTAAAAGTTAAAGTTAATTTATTATAAAAGATGTATTATACATGCACTTCGCTTGGTCAAGTTGTCCTTTTTGGTACCACTAGTTTTTCCCAGAATCTTGTTAGCAATTTAAGGCAAAAGAACATGAGACCTTATATATTTTATATGTTATAAGTTATGATTTTATTTGGATTGGTTATTGGTTTCTAATGTTATATATTCTTTGGATTAAATTGACTAAATAATCTCATATTATTTTTGTTTCAGTGTCAAAGGCTTACTGCCATCTTTCTAATAAGTTGTAATTGGTTGGTTTTTTAGGTTGGAGTGTTAGAAAAATCAATAAAGGACTTGGAGCAAGCAAGAGAGAAAGATAAAGAGCTTTTTGATGAAGCTATAGAAAACACAAGAAAGATTAATGAAGAAAAACTTGAGACACACTACTACACAAGAGCTTATATAGATCACTTCATATAGTGTGGTATTCATAAAAACCGTTTTATATGAAGGAGAATGGGGGGAAGTTTTATAAAAATATCGGTTATTAAGAAAAAAACTGATGTATTTAATTTTAAAAATAATTAGATCGGTGGTTATTGAGAAACAGATCTATTTAAACATCACAAACTCCCGCAACGACAGTTGTAATCATGATTTGATTTAAATAGATCAGTTTTTAATAAATAACCGATATATATATTCTTAACTTTTACATATGCTCCCCAAAATCAGATAGTACGCATTTCCTCTCAAATTACATCTTAAAAACCTTAAAACCACCATAAATGCTCCGAAAAATTCACAATAAATGCTCTAAAAAAATCTCAAATTCAAGTATAGATATTGTTTGAGTTTGAAAGGTACATGATATTATATGCTTACTAGTTTGTCTATTATATTTTCTAACCCGAAATTTATCTATGATTGATTTTGTGTTTATTCAAAGCTTTGTTTATTGACTTCCATGGTTTGCTTATATATAGGTTCCTTTGAAGAATTTTCTATGTGTGACGTCGATACCTAAATAATATTGACCCGTTGAAGTGAGGTACTTAACTAAAACTTTAAGCTAACCGCATGTTAATAACGTATTTTATTGTAAAATTCAAGCATTTAGTATAGATTAAGTTAAAATAGTATCCCTTTAGTTAAATACCCGTTCGAAATTAACCTAATAGAGGTTAGTTTCGGATTGTCCCCATTTGGGACGGCTTTTTAAATATTTTATCTCATTTAGGATATGATTACGTATTATGAGATCGAGTATTATTTGAGAAAATTCGACATCATTTTTCCTTACTCCTATGAGTTTGCGTTTTATGCGCATACTTGAGGAGTTAAGGGGAAATGCTACCGATTTTTCTTCAATCATACTCGACTCATAATACGCATTCACATATGAGACTAAATATTTAAAAGGTGGGTTAGGATTAATGACTTGAGACTATTTTCATATGTTATCATACCATGCATGCATCTTAATAAAAAAAAGTAAATTTGTATATTTCAGATGGATCGTAGGAAGTGGACGTATAATGTAGAACGCGTTACCCTTGAATACGTCAACGGGTTGTCTGAGTTTATTAAGACTGCTGAGGATCATCAAGCAAAGACAGGAAAAGCTCGGATTTCATGTTCGTGTAAAGAATGTGCACATTTTATTTGTCATGATGATATTGAGACGATTAGATACCATTTGTTTAAACATGGTTTTACTAATAACTACACATGGTGGAAACATCATGGTGAAGCACGACTTGATTGTAACGATGTTGTTTTAGAAAGTAATGTCAATAATAATAATGATAATGGTGGTAGTAGTAATCAGAATATCAATGACATGCTACATGATGCAGAGCATAATGCTGAACTTGATATGGAGAAATTACAACAACTGTTTGTCGAATCAGAAAAACCATTGCATGCTGGTTGAACAAATTTTACCAAACTTTTAGCCGTGTTATAGTTGTTGACCGTAAAAGCAGAATATGGTTTGAGTGATGTAGGTTTCAATAAACTACTAGAGTTGTTCAAAAAAATGTTAGCTAAAAACAACGAGTTACCCACTTCTACGTATCAAGAAAAAAAACTAATATGTCCGTTGGGATTGGAAGTAAAGAGAATAGATGCATGTCCGAAAGATTGTATATTGTATAGAAAAGGGTATATAGACCTACACAAATGTCCTGTATGTAAGGTTTCAAGGTATAACGATACAACTCTAACAAAATTTGATGAGGATGTGACAAAGAATGGCCCTGCTGCTAAAGTGTTGTGGTATTTTCCCATCATACCATGACTTAAACAATTATACTCAAAACCCTAAGAATGCGAAATTGTTAAGGTGGCATGCAGAAGATCGAAAACATGACGAGAAAATGAGACATGTGGCTGATGCGTCCCAATGGAAGAATATCGATAATCATTATATAAAGTTTGGGGCTGAGATTAGAAATATACGGTTTGGGCTTAGTTCAGATGGAATTAATCCATTTGGAAATATGAGCAGTCGTCATAGTACTTGGCCGGTTCTTTTATGCATATACAACCTGCCACCTTGGCTATGCATGAAACGTAAATACATCATGATGTCATTGTTAATTCATGGTCCAAAACAACCGGGAAATGATATTGATGTGTATTTGGAACCGTTAATTGATGACATGATAGATCTTTGGGATAAAGGCGTTGAAGTGTATGATGCGTACAAGAAAGAGCGATTCAAACTATTCGCCGTGATTTTTTGTACCATAAGTGATTTTCCAGCGTACGGTAACTTGTCAGGATATGGAATGAAAGGGGAGAAGGCGTGTCCTGTTTGTGAAAAAGACACCCACTCACGATGGTTGACTAACTGTAAGAAAACTGTGTATATGGGACATCGAAGATCACTTCCAGAATCACACCCATATCGTAAAAAAAAGAAACTGTTCGACGGTAGAGTAGAGCGTAGAAAGATGGCAAGATTAATGAATGGACATGACACACTCTCTCGTGTCAAGGATATAAAAACTATTTTTGGGAAAAAGGATAAAGCTCCAAAAAATAATAAGAATATTTGGAAGAAAAAGTCTATATTTTGGAAATTACCGTATTGGGAGCGTTTACAAGTCCGGCATTCTCTTGATGTAATGCATATTGAGAAAAATGTTAGTGAAAGTTTGATTGGCTTATTGTTAAACATCAAAGGAAAAACAAAAGATGGGATCAATGCTCGGAAGGACATGGTAGAGATGGGGATTAGAGATGAGCTTGCACCACAAGAGATTGGTAATAAAAGAACGTATTTGCCAGCTGCTTGTTATACCCTATCGAAGGCTGAAAAAAATAAATTTTGTCAATGCTTGCATGATATCAAAGTTCCATCGGGTTATTCTGCTAACATTAAGAAGTTGGTGTCAATGAAAGACCTAAAGTTAATTGGTATGAAGTCCCACGACTGTCATGTTTTAATAACGCAAATGATTCCAATTGTAATTCGTGAATATTGCCACCTCGAGTCCGTCACACAATCACAAAGCTCTGTTTGTTTATCAATATGATTCATTCGAAAGTTATTGACCCCGAAAAGTTGGATGAATGGCAACGTGATATTATTCTTACTCTTTGCCAACTAGAGATGTACTTTCCACCTTCCTTTTTTAATGTTATGGTTCATCTCGTGTCTCATATTATAGAAGAAATAAAGGCTTTGGGTCCTATATTTCTACATTACATGTATCCATTCGAGAGGTATATGGGTTTCTTGAAAGGGTGTGTAAGGAACCGATCTCGGCCGGAAGGAAGTATTGTTGAAGGGTATGTTTCAGAGGAGGTTGTTAGTTTTTTTACAAGTTATATCGATGGAATCCCAGATATTGGCGTTCCTGAATCTCGACACGAGAGTAGACTTGAAGGGAAAGGGACGATTGGGCGCAACTATGTCACACCGAATTACGATGATTTAGAGCAAGCACACTTTACAGTCTTGCAAAACATGACATCTATTGCACCCTATATACACGAACACATGTCACTTTTAAAAAGAAATAATAGTGTAACAGAGCACTTGGATTGTTTTGTTAGTTATAGGACGATCGTGAAGCTCGTAATTTCAGGGTTTTGACTTATGTTCAAATTGTCGTTCATTAGTTAAAGCTATTTTGGTTTGTAACGGAATGTTGATCTCTACGAAGTTAGCTGTACTAGATAGTTATTGTGTATAGTAATGAATGAAATTATGCACTTTTGAATGATTTAATTCTGGGAAAATCAAATGGAAAAGCTGCACTTTTGTATGATTAAATTCTGGGAAATTCAAACTTCTGTAACTACAAAGTATGATAATTATATATGTTATTAATCGGTGTAAAACGATCAAAAAACTAATCCAACAGAACCCCACCACCAAACGGATCACCGAGAAATAGCATGAAATAGACCGTTTTTTTGCTAATAGTCCGTTCTTTCTGTACCACTAAAAAGATCGGTTATCAACCATCTATAGATGTATCCTTTTAAATTAAACACCCTTTAAGAGAGAGAGAGAGAGGAGAGAGTAGAGAGAGAGATAGAGAGAAGAGGAAGAAAAAAGAGAGAAGGAAGGAAGAGAGAGAGAGAGAGAGAGAGAGAGAGAAAGAAGAAGAAGAAGAGAGGGAGAGATGAGGGAGGCGAAGGAGAATTGGAGGGTTAGTGAAAGATGGGAAGGAGGGAAGAGAGGGAGAAGGAAGGGAGAGGGAAGGGAGGGAGGGAGAGAGGAGGGGGGGGAGGAGAGAGAGAGATATGAGGAGAGAGAGAGAGAGAGAGAGAGAAGAGAGATGAGAGAAGAGAGAGGTAGAGGAAGACATGAGGGGAGGGAGAAGGAGGGAGAACGAGAGGAAGAAAGAGGGATCGACATGGAGGGAGAGAAAGGAAAGGAAGAGAAGCGGGAGAGAGAAGGTAGAGTAGGGAGAGGAGAGGAGAGGGAGGAGGAGACGAGAGAGAAGTAGAGAAAGAATAGAGAGAGACAAATAAACATTAAATTATATATATATATATATTATAAAATTCTACCCAAAAAATAAATATGAATTTAAAGTTTGGATTTATTATTTATTTACTTATATTATATTAATTATATATTATTATAAAACCGGTTTGGTTCGGTTCGGTTTTGGACGAAAACCAAAACGAACTGAAATATTTTTCGGTTTTTGAAAAAGTAAAAACTGAACCATTCCGTTTCTAGGTTCCGTCGTTAGATTCTGTTCGTTTTGTTTTTTTCTGATCAACTTTTGTTCATGTTCGTTCATTTAACTAAACGAACATAAAATGTTGTTCATGTTCGTTCATTTAATAAATAAACGAACATAAACGAACTTTTAACCGAACGGTTCACGAAATGTTCACTGAACGTTCAGTTCCTTTACAGCCTTATTCGTCACGAAAGACATATAAACAGAAACATTATTCCTCAAAAATATTTTCGTTTAGAGTGCATTATGTATATTACATTGAATACAATGATTTTATAAAATATTTTTTAATGGAATTTTATTTTAATTTTACATGATTTGTTTGATTATTTGACTGTTTGGCTTGGATTACACTTAAACAAAAATAAATTTAAAATATAAGGTCGAAATGATGTTTTAGGCTATGTCGGCTTTGAGAACCGTTTTGATTTTTTCAACCGTTTCCGAAACCGACAAAGAATTAAAGTCATTTAGAACTCATTGTTGTAAACGTATATGCTTATGTATATGTAGCCACTTTTGGTTACAAACTCCACCGATGTGGGATACCTAGAGAACTTTATAAACTCTCATGACTTCCACCGATTTTGTCTTTCTTTAAGATTTCAAGTGTTTACTTTTGGTTTTACAATCAGACGAGGGACATGGAAAAATCAGTTGATTGTGAAGTCCATCCTTGAGGTCGCAAGTCTGGTAATTGGGTCGAAAAGTTATTTGCATATGTGTTCAACTTGTCGAAAGTCGAAACCTTTTCCGTGGGCTAACTTGCAAATACCAGTCAATGACCTCGGCAAAATGACAAGATTACATCTTTCGTGTATGCGTCTCAACTCATATTTTTTATTGGATTGTATCGCAAACAAAGTCGTGTTCCATGTTGAAGGAGTTTCACTTTCGTAAGAAAACATCTAAACTATGAATCTTCAATAAAAAGTTAAGTGTCATGTTTTTTTCACATCTTTCTTGTACATATTCCAAACCAAAGAGTCTCCATTGGCAAGATTCTGCATATATAGATGCATTAGACTTCTCAAATATACTACACGACTCTTTACATACTATTAGTATCACGTATTGCCAGGGCCGTCCCGTGGATTTTGAGGGGCCTGTTCCGTGTTGATCAAATGGGCCTCTCGAACAACCAAAAAAACCTAAATATATGCTATATAGATTATAGGAAAGGTAAGTGTCTGAAAACATATAAACAACCGTGTATGACATCTCTATATTTATCAGGTTGATATTATTGGGCAACATTTAAAACCTTTTTATAAAAATGTACATAAGAAAAATATCAACTAATATCAACAGCTTTCCAAAACTTGGACTTAAAATGTAATTTCTGTAAACCCCATTTATAGGTTATTCAAGAATGAAACTAAAAGACAAGGCAAATAGTGTAGATTCTACAAACTATAAGGTGCAAAGTGACTATAAAGTAGTAATTTATAAATATCAAAAACAGATTTTCACTAAAAATTAAATATTTGCATACGTGTTCAACTTGTCGAAACTCGCCCCACGATCACCTACGACTACGATCAACATTACTACTAGTGAAAACGTTTGAGGCTTTGGATACTTATTGCTTTAAAGTAGTAATTTATAAATATCAAAAACAGATTTTCACTAAAAATTAAATTTATAGTTTATAAATATCATGTCGAGTTACAAAGAAAAAGTATTATAGCAGCTAGCTTATACCTTTCCATCAGAAACAAGACATGACATTCAAAACTATATATTATTGAATGTTACATATGTTCTAAATTTTGGAGAGATATTAGTATGGCTTAGCATCGGGTTAAAACCGATCCGAACTGAACTGAAAACTAATTTGTCAAAAATATGAACTGAGAACCAAACTGAAGTGACTCGGTTCGGTTCGATTATATGTCAGCCCGGTTGGATTGTTCGTTTTATGCGGTTTTAGGTGTGTTTTTCTCGGTTTTGGCTCGAACTAAACCATGGCAAACCGAAAATCATAAAGATATAGAGCTGAAAACCGAACCGATTATGGTCGGTTCGGTTTCGATCGGACCAGTTTGGCTCGGCGTTCGATTCGATCGGTTCGGTTCAAAACTAATTTGTATTTTTCATCCAATTTTGTTCTTAACGGAATAATGGGTTGGTTAAGGTGTGAATATATCTAACGTAATTATAATGGTTTGAGATCCTTTTATTTTCAGCTACTTTATGTAATTTTCACGTATTCTAAGATGAAGTAAAATGACCTCACGATTTTATTTTATTTATTAGTTCAAACATGATAAAATTGTTAGTAGACACATTTGTTTAAGCCTACGGGCTTTGATTAGCTATATAGATCTAGCCCATTATCTTTGTATCTCGATAAGTCTTTTGTAATTAAACTTATTTATTGTTGGTGCTACACTGAGAAACAAATGTGACATGGCATAACCTATTAGAGTTAAGATCAATGTAGACCCAACATTTGTCATAGACCCAATGAACCAATTCTGGCCACTCATTTTTTCATCAAAAATAAAAAAACTCATTTTCCATTTAAAAATAAAAATATATTTACAAACGGTAAATCGTACACGCAAAAAATACACCATCGCGACGATATTTTTTTAATATTTCAAGTAGTCGGTGACACGGGATATACTTTCGAGGAAATTTTTTCAGATTTTCTTTTTCAGTCTCGAATGCGAAAATCATATATGATTCGTATAACGAATTCTCATAACGGATCATATATGTATTTTAATAAAATCATATTATGATTTCATAAAATCATTATATGATTTCTATAAAGTCATATATGATTTGTGATTACGACAACTTTTTTCAATTTTGTTTCAGTCACGAATTACGAAAATCATATATGATTCATATCGACGAATCATATATGATTCGTACAACGAATCATATATGATTTCATAAAATCATATATGATTTCATAAATCATATATGATTTCATAAAATCGTATATGACTTCATAAAATCATAAAAAAAAGTTCGTCGAAAGTATATAGTGTCGCCCCTCTATAGAAAGATAATTTAATTCTCGTCGCGATGGTATGTTTTGTTTTGCGTAACGATTAACGGTGTGTGAGATATTTAATTTTTAAAAAAGAGGTGGAAAGTGGGCTTTTTAATTTTTGATGAAAAAATGAGTGGCTATGATTGGTTCATTGGGTCTATGACAAATGTTGGGTCTATATTGAACTTTTGGCTAGCCTATTAACCTTACGATTATTATTAAAACCAATCTGAGCCACACAAATTCATCCCAAATATACGGTGGTTTTCATGTGACATATTCTTTTCATATTGTCACACGTTTTATAAAGGATACATGTGAAGATAAGTACAAAAGTGATTTTTTTTTAAATAGATAAATACATATAGTGACATCCACTTTAACAAACTTCCATAAAATATGGCTAATGATTTGCATATTCTCATTTTTTATTTGCACACTCTAACTTGTGCAATAAGATGTTGTACATTTGTTATATGCTGCTTCATCAGGATGTACAATTGAGTGTGCAAATAAGAAATGAGAGTGTGCCAATCAATTCCCATAAAATATGTACTTCAATTTAGAACTTATATGTACTTCAATTTAGAACTTGGCGTCATATTTTTTAACAAGTCGGTATATAAATAACCATATGTACATTGCTTTATTCATAGTACGTACTAAATTATAATCATTTCACTTCATGAAACATGTCAAACAATCAAAACCAGGTGACATTTATTCTTCTTATTTCCTTGAAATTTTATATATGTTGTGAATTTTATATTGATATTTTTAACTTTTCATGCACTACCTATCCACCTTGAATCGCTTATGGTAAAGGAACGACGCAAACGTGAAAACAACTTGAGGCAGCGAAAGTGGGATGATGTCATTGTTATCCAAGATTCAGATGACGAGGTGGTACGAATATTAATCTCGAATATTTGCTCTATATCTTAACTTTCGCTTTTAAGGATTTATTTCATATTTGTAGGACATTTTTGAGTGGGAAGGTGTTTCTCTTTAAGAAGAAGATAGCAATAGCGATGAAATTGTCTTGACTGGTGCTATTGATATTAGCAATACGAATCTTCAAACTACTCTCTTATTTGTTGTTGATGAGGAGGCAAATGAAGGACCAAATGCAACACTTCATGTTAATGTAACATTGCTCATTCATTATTTTTTTCCTTTTTTATACACTTAATATAGTAGTAAATATATTTATGCCGCATGCAGGAAATTGTTGATGAGGAAATTGTTGGTGCGCAAAATGTTAATGATGATGTGCCGAATGAAAGGGTTAAGCGAACAAACATATCTCGCGTTGAAACACTGGTAAATGAAGGTTGTATCGACTAATTGACAAGGATGAAGATGATGGAGACATTTATGGACATGCTTGAGTTTTTATATGTAACACCTCCAAATTGGGTCGCAGCGGAATAAGGGTCCGGAAGTGTTACTTCATAGATCAATAGCACAAGATATGAGAGAACGACTTCTAAATGAGTCGTTTAAAAATGATACATTGGATTTAATGAAATTGTTTGTTACAAAACCTCACAGCTTAACTTGTTCAACCTTGAAAATGTAAAGATTTAATTACATAACAAATATTCCCTAAAATGTAATGCAAGTAAATCTTTATGCAATATGACTCCCAAAATAACATCCAATGTATCCTTGCACTTGCACCTTATTGACCTGAGAAAAACATGTTTTAAAACGTCAACGTAAAGTTGGTGAATTCACAGGTTTAAGTAATGTAAAAAGTAGGACCGCAAGATTTCAAATGCGCAATAATGTAACACATACAATATCACAAAATTTAATCACGTTTCCCTAAGCTCATGACACTGAAACTCGACATCTACGAATTGCAATATAAATTGCCAACATTGCCCGTGTAGATGTTCAACCCGCAACATCCCAAATTCGACATGGTATACGTCCGTTAGTTCGGTACCGCCAAAACTAGTGAGCGCTACTCACCCGAACGGGGATGTTAATCCCAAATAGATCTATTTATAGCATTCACGCTTAGACCAAGTAATTGACAGTTCATGATAATGGGCTCAATGGGTTATCGCTACTTAGGCAAACATGTAATCTTGTTTAAAAGTGTACTTGTGCCCAATATGTAAAATACTTGGTGTTCCAATAGATGTAAAATCAATATTGATTGGATTTCCTGGATGAAATGTCCTAAATCCATATCCTTGTAATTTTCTAGCTTCTTGCTAGTTTTTTTATTAATTTCAATTTGCCGTTCAAAAAAAAATGTAAAACTGATAACATCAAATATTTAATACTTTTTGGTGGTAAAATACCCCCTAAAATACATGCAAATGTTTCACTAACACTCGAAAATGAGATATTTTCTGTTATTTTGTAGTTTTCAGGTGAAATGCAGGAAAGTGACAAGAAACAAGGGAAAAGGGACTTAAAGTGAAAATCTGAAGGATGTTACGGCGTAACACCAAAAATGGTTACACCGTAACATAAATTAAGCAAGTACGAAGATCAAGGAAGAATTTATGGCGTAACACCATATCTAGTTACGTCGTAATCCTATATTTGGAAGGAAATCTCGTCAAAGTTGAGGTTACGGCGTAACACCTTATCTAGTTACGTCGTAACCATGAAGATCCACATATATAGAATGAAGATCACGTACATATGGAAGTTATATGAAGGTTACGGCGTAACACCATATCTGGTTACGCTGTAACAGATGCCTAATTATGGAATGCCGTGTAAGTTGGTTGCGGCGTAACACCTTTAATGGTTACGCCGTAACAGGTTCGACAACTATTAATAGAGGCCTCATTCAAGCTATTCTGATATCACTTCCCCCACAGCCAATTAGAGAGGCGACAAAGGCTTTCAACCTTCGAAGAATTCCACCTGGAGTCCAAGGGAGATAACTAATTTACTTACTTTTTGTATATTAATCGCTTCCAAATTCGATATCCAGTAGAATTATGAGTTTTCAATATATATGATTTCTTCTATCTCTTACTGTGTTTTCGTTACCATGAGCGGCTAAGCACTTAAAGTGTTGGCCTAGTTACGTAATTACTAATGTTATGATTATTTCATGTTAAATTATGGTTTCGTTAGATATTCCTTGACTATTGTGTAACCTTGAGTTTGGGTAGTACAGGTGGTTTGGACCTAGCTTGCCCCATTAATAGATTACCTTGTCATGATGGGAACCAATGGGTACTAGGGAGGATCAGTAACTCCTTACCTAGTGTAGGAACTGACCGGTCACCGCACTTATCACTCGATACTTAAAAGGCACAGGAACTCTTTCAGATGGGGTTAATAATATTAATAGGTTATTTGATATGTTTTGAGAATAGTCGGGATTAATCACTACAACCTGGATAGCATACCTCCCAGATGATTCGGGATTAATTCGGAATCGCGATAAGTATAGGATAGATTGTATATGCACATTCAGGTCTATCGACCTTAGAAACCAGTAACGAAACTATAGTTTGACATTGCACAGGAAACTGTCTTCATAACAATAGTAATGGAGTAACTAGGTTAGCACGTTTTCTCTCTTGATATCTCATATCCTTTTAATTTTAGTTATTTATTTTATTGTTGTTTTTCCATTTCTTTCAATTAAAATCAAAAACCATTTTCTAAACATGACACTTCAAATTAAAACTAATTACACCTTACCTCTTTGGACGACCTCGGATTTACCATTCTATACTACCCACGATCGGGTTCTCTGCCAGTTAGTACGTCATTAGGTAGATCGAGTTTTATAAATTTAAAACTTAATAAAAATATATTTTAAAAGAAAATACGCACCAAGTTTTTGGCACCGTTGTCGGGGAGCTAAGAATCATTAGTTTTAATATGAGTAATAGAGGACAACGAGAGTCCACTGTCAACGAATACCTAACTAAGGTAAGAGACGACAGCGGACCTGAAATTGTCAGACCTTTATTAGAAGAAAATATTAAATTTGAATTCGGGGGTCAATGCATTGACGAATTAAAGAACACATGACGAAAACCTCCTCGAACACATCTCGAATATCATATTATTGTAACCTTCTCAATCTCCTAGAGTATCAAGAGACCAGGTGATGCTCATGGCATTCCCTTTTACGTTGAAGGAAAAGCCAGACTATGGATAAACCGCTTGTCTGCAGGATCCATTACAACCTGGGACCTCCTAAAAAAAATCCTTTTTAAGCAGATACCGCCCGCTTTCCCAAATTATCAGACAAACAAAGGCTATCAAAAATGTTGGGCAAGAATGCAACGAACCTTTGCACCTTGCATTGGAACGGTTTAACGATATGCTTTATAACTGTCCGAGCATAAAATCAATGAACAAGAACAACTACAAATGTTTTACCAAGGGCTAGACCCCGGAACTAGAAAAAAAGCAGATTTCATGGGACATATCCCAAGAATGACACCAAGAAACATGATTTTAACAGGTGATCCAATAATATCAACGATTTCGAACATAACATTAGTATTCTTAACGAGGAAGTACGAATGGTACAACACCAGTACGGAACTCCAAATAATAAAAGGGATTCTCTTCTGGAAGAAACCATAAGCCCATTCATTAAAGAAGCTCACGGGATGCAAAAGAAGAGCAAGAATTTTGTTTGGAGAATCAAAAGAAATTATGATAGAACGTTCAAAATTCAAGCTTCCGCTATTAAAACTAATGAAAAGAACCTCGGCCGGATTGCTGAATCAATACACGAGAGGGGGGTTGGTGACCTTCCAAGCTTTACTGAAATAAATCCAAAAGGATTAGCTCACGCTATTACCACTCGCATTAGGCTAAACTACCAACCTCCTAAAAACCCCCTTGAGGATAGCAACGGCCTACAAAACATACCACCGAACAAAGCCTCACCACTGAGAAAATAACTCCTGAACAAACACATAATAGCACTAAAAAAACCAATCCACCTATCCCTTTCCCCATCAGGCACACTTAAAAAGGAGAGAAGCGAAAAGGAACTGTTCCAAAAATTCATAAGAAACCTACAGCAGATTCACATCAACATCCCCTTATAGGAAGCCCTTGAACAATGCCAACAATATGCCAAGTTCATGAAGGATCTGTCTTTCAAAAAGGGAATGGAGCCGAAGCGTCTAAAATTATATTTAAATGAAACAATGGCTTCGCAGTAGATTCGCTAAACAAAGCCTCCTCTAAAGTAAAGGACCCAGGAGGTATTCAATATACCTGTGTATAGGTCAAAAGTGGCGTGTACTATGCTTTTGGCTGATTTGGGGGCTAGCATAATCCTAATGCCATACTCGATGTTTCTGTGACTTATCCTAGGTGATCTTAAACCTACACGAATGTGTATCGAGCTTGCAAATAAAACCACTCAGTTTCCTAAAGGGATTGCGGAAAATGTCATGGTAAAGGTCGATAAATTCGTTTTCCGAGTCGACTTTGTAATACTTGATATGGAAGAGGACCATAGAATTCCCATTATTCTAGGAAGACCATTTGTGGCCATAGCACATGCCAAGATTGATGTTTTTAATAAAAAGATATCCTTCAAAGTAGGAGATGAAATCATCACCTTTGATTTAGAAAAATCTATAAGTTTTCCTCCATCTAATGAAGACACCTGCCATGCTTCTGACATAATTAACCTTTCCGTCGTTAACAATATTAAAGAAATTCTTCCCCAAGACCATGATAATTCAATTGAACCCATTCTCTACCAGCTCCCTGAAATGACGTTGACAAGCGTCACAACGTGTGACCAAGTCATGGGCATCGCGGTAAATGGTAGGCCAAAAGAATCATGAGTTAAAAACTTTTTTGACGATGTAGTTAGCACCATAATGTCCTCCGGTGGGCCCATGATGGCAAGCTATGAGGATATCAACAGCTTCTTGGCTGAAAACACACCGCCAGATCACTTGATCCGCACAAATTTTGAACAAACAGGGGTCGTCCCAAAAGTAGTGCTTAACATCCTTGATAAACTTGTTCTTTTGTTAGGACGACATCCCTTTAATCACAAAATTCCTCGCATGGTAATTTGCAAAATGGGCAAACCATGGTGGTACTATCGTCACCACAAAAGGTAACCATACCAAGTGTCTCGAGAGGAAAATGTTTTCGGTAAAATTTCTTGTTCCCGAGTACATCTTGGTGGGATTTAAAGTCTTGATAAGTGGGTCGGTGATCGCGAGATTCAACAGCTCCTTTTTTATTCATGGAATAATGACATTCAAATTCTTGAGTAGTGGAGGAATCCACGGTAGCAATCTCGGTTTAGTATTTGTTGGCAAGAGATACTTTGAGAGTTGAGTAGTCCGTATACACTATGGTCTTCGACAAGACTAAGTAAGGCCGAAATTTCTCGAAAGCATACACTACGGCTAATAATTCTTTCTCCGTCGTACTGTAATGTGCTTGAGCATCCGTCATGGTCTTACTAGCATAGTGTATAGGCTGAAAATGTTTCGTCTTACGTTGCCCCAAGACTGTACCTACCGCGTAATCACTAGCATCACACATAATTTCGAATGGTAGGTCCCAATCGGGGGCAACTAAAATTGGAGCTTCGGTTAACTTCTTCTTAAGTATATTAAATGATTCCATACATTCTTTCAAGAAGATAAAAGGGGTATCTTTTTCAAGAAGATGGGTAATCAGCCGGGCTATTTTAGAAAAATCTTGAATAAATCGACGATAGAACCCGGCGTGACCAAAAAAAACTTCGAATGCCTTTAGTGGAAGTTGGATGAGGGAGTTTAGCTATAACATCAACTTTAGCTTTGTCGACCTTAATCCCGGACTTTGAAATCTTATGTCCTAGAACAATTCCTTTTTTTTACCATAAAATGGTATTTCTCCTAATTTAGAACTAAATTAGTGTCTTCCCACCGTTTGAGCATTTTGCTAAATGGGAGAGGCATGAAGAGAAAGAATCCCCGAAGACTAAGAAATCGTCCATGAAGACCTCCATTGTTTCCTCGATCATGTCGTGGAAAATGGCCATCATGTACCTTTAGAACGTGCCTAGAGCATTACATAAGCCAAAAGGCATGCGTCGGTAGGCAAACGTCCCATAAGGGCGAGTAAAGGTGGCCTTCTCTTGGTCTTGCGGGTCAATAGGAATTTGAAAGTATCCCGAGAAGCCATCTAGAAAACAATAATATTCGTTCCTCGCGAGTCTCTCAAGCATTTGGTCCATAAACGGTAACGGGAAATGATCTTTACGAGTGGCATCATTTAACTTTTGGTAGTCAATGCATACACGCCATCCCTTAACTAATCGAGTAGGTATCAACTCATTATCATCATTTTTAATTACGGTTATACCTCCCTTCTTGGGCACACAATGAACGAGGCTAACCCACGAGCTATCGGAGATAGGATAAATCAATCCGGCATCAAGGAGTTTGATAACTTCCTTTTTGACAACCTCATGAATTTTTGGGTTAACCCGTCTTTGATGTTGAATTGCCGGTTTAGAGTAACTCATCCTATATTATTTAGTGAGTACAAAATTGAGGTCCGATGGCCTTTGCCCTTTATATCGAAGATTTTCCAAGCGATGGCACGCTTGTGTGACTTTAAAACCTTTAGAAGTCGGACCTTCTCATCTTCTTTTAAGTCTTTAGCAATTATGACGGGTAGTTTATCGGTGCCCTCCAAAAATGCATACTTAAGATGAGAAGGTAGATCCTTGAGCTCGAGCTCCGGAGGATCATCAATTGAAGATTTTTCGGTTTTAGGTTCTACAAATCTTAGTTCTTGTGGAGGGAGAGGAGATGATGGATCATCATTTAGAAATTCCTCAAGAAGACGAATGTCTCCCTCCGAATCATAGTAAGAGTCATCAATTTCCGGTGAAATTGAATCATCTTCAATAGCAAGGAAAGCATCGGTTTCTTCTAGAAGAAAGTCACTATCCCCGAAGGGAGTGAGAGTGGGAGAAGAGGTAGAAATAATCGGTTCCGAAGTGGGATTGCCACTTGTAGAAATTTCTGAGAATCCGAGCACTTCTTGAGCATACTCCCCACAAGCTACGTCGATTACATCGATTCGATTAATCGACTCAGCATCATTGTAAAGTATCTTGAAGTTTGACCAACTTTGAATGTTACGGCTTCATCATGGCGGAGAGTTAATTCTTCACCGTAAACATCAATCAAAGCTCGTCCGGTCCTCAAAAAGGGTCTCTCGAGAATTAAGGGAACCCGAGGATCGACAACATAATCAACGACTATGAAGTCGGTCGGAAAATGGAACTTTCCTACTTTCACAAAGACATCTTCGGCAATGCCGGCAGGTCGAGTGGTCGATCGGTCCGCAAGCTCAAGAATCATTTGCGTAGGAGTAAGTTTGGAGAGTGAGATATTCTTCCATATGGAGAGAGGCATCAAGTTGATGCTTGCACCGAGATCGGCCAAGGCAAAGCATTCATCTAACTCTGAAAAATCACATGGAATAAGAAACTTGTCGGGGTCTCCAAGGTTTTCGGGCAACCTTTTGAGGATAACCGCCGAACAATTTTAATTTACCGATGTGGTGGTGGCTAATTCAAACAATTTTTCTTTGTTATTAAGGAGACTTTTAAACATTGTAGCAAACTTAGGCGTGTGAAGAAGAGCATCCGCGAAACTAAGCTCAAAATGTAATTCCCTAAAGATTTCAACAAATTTCGAAGCTAGGAGATCATCTTTTTCACGGAGCTTTTGTTTGTTGGCTCTCAAAGGATAAGGTATAGACGGTTTAGGCTTAGGAGCCACAACGGGCTCATCAATTGGAGCTTGAATTTAGACTACCGGAGGTTGGATGTTTTCGGTACTCGGTTGCACCGTATCCTTTGTCACCTCGGGTTCCCGTTCTACCACCTTAGGAAGAAAAGAATACGGGGGTGGAATTGGGGGTCCATTATAAGAAATGCCACTTCGGGTGGTGATTGCTTTCAAATCACCTCTCGGGTTAGCAATGGTGTTGCTAGGAAGTGAACCCAAACCCGAAGTAGAAGCGGTATTCATTTTCATGAATTGACCAAACATGTTCTTAAGCTCGATGTTAGAATTTGTTAAAGAGGTCATTTGGGTTTGCATGTTTTTCATCACCGCATCATTTGCCTTTATGTAGTTTGAGAAATTACTCGTCGTCACAGCATGTGGTTGATGAATCGGGGCTTGATAAGCCAGTGCTTGATAATTTTGGTTTCCTTGATTAATTCCTCTGTTTTGATTGTAACCTTGATTATACCGGGTTTGATTATTTTGCACATTCGGTTGAGCAAAACCCGGTGGTCGAATTTTGTTAGCTACATTTTGAGGATGATATCCGGTATTTCCTTGATTATAGTTTACGGCTACTGCTGAAACATATCCTTGAATATTGTCTTGATAGCCCGAAAAAGTGTTGCCATCGGTGGCAGGACACCATCGGTAAGAATGAGCACCGCTACAAGTAACACACGATTCCTCAACAGCTTTTACGAAAGCTGGAGCTGGGGTTACTTAATGTTGTTTAAACATCACTGTCATGGCACTAGTTACGGTACTGGCTATCTCAGAATAATCAACATTACTTGCCTTCACTTGAGAAATAATCGGTTTGTTTCTTGAATTACGAACTTTTGATTTGTTTTCAATGATTTTCAACACATCTTGTGCACTTCTTTCCAAAAGATTGCCACCGGTGGCAGAATTCAAAGAATCTTGATCGGATGGGTTTAAACCATTGTAGAAGGTATCAAGTTGATGCAATTGGGTAAAACCGTGATGTGGGCATGCTCGAAGGAGATCCTTGAAACGGTCTCATGCCTCACTAAATGTTTCCTCAAACTTTTGTTGAAAATTTGAAATTTCATTTTGGAGATTTGTTGTTTTGAGGGAGGAAAGAAATGGTTAATAAACTTGGACACAAGATCGTCCCAAGTGAGAATAGAATGAGGAGGTACTTTGTCGAGCCAAATTCGGGCTGGACCATCGATAGAAAATGGAAAAAGCATAAGCTTAATCGATGTCTCGGGCACATCTTTGTACTTTAACGTAGAAGTTATCTTGTTAAAATATTGAATATGAGCATGAGGATCTTCTTTCTCAAAACCAAAGAATTGTTTTGAAGTTACAAGATTGATTAAACTATACTTGAACTCGAAATGTTCAGCGGGAATGGGTGGTACTAAGATTGCCTTCGCATAACCCTCGGTGGGTGCACGGAGTAATTCCGCCATAGTACGTTGATCGGCCATCGGAACTACGAGAGTCTCTACAAGAGAAAACAGTTTGACTCTTTGTATAGAACGTCTACGATTACGACGTTTTGGAATCGTAGAAGTAGGATTCGTAGAAGGTTCACCAACGAATTTTGACGAAGAGCGAGTTTGCATACACTAAGAACAAAATAAGAAAAAATAAAAAGAGAAAAATATTTTTGTAATCGATAATCAAACAAGTGTACGGTAGCTCTCAAGAAAACGCACAAAGAAGCGGAGGAGCGGGTAAGTGCGAAGCTATTAAAAACCTTATCCTTTCGGGTCGAAGTTCGTCGGATCAACCCTCCTTATACCTCTCTTATAGTTTGTAATCTAAAGGTGAGCCGAATTCACAAGTGACACAACGGTTGATTTTGTTGTTTTTTCAATTTTTTTGGAATTTTTGATTACTTGATAAAAAAATATTCACAAATGAAAGCGATAACTTCACGGGGAAGGGTCTTCAAACACTAATCTTCAGACGTACACAATAATCGTTTCACAACCTCCCTGGCAGCGGCGCAAAAAATTGATATAAAAGCACCAAATATGATAAAATCCATTCAAAATCTAAATAAAATCCGATCAAGTACTCGTGAAGGCACTAATTTTGTATTCTGACGATCAGATAAATGAAGAAAAAGAGATTTACGAGTCGTAAGTGACCTAATTTTATATGTTTATAATTTTATTGATTTAAACATCTTATCATTATGTATATATTTCAGTTTCAGAAACTTGAATAATTATGTATATTTTTTCATAATATCATCATGTTTTATACTGGATATGGAAGAAATTTGACGAAAATTTTTTGCATGAAAAACGAGTTTATTAAAGTTGCACACTAGGTGTTTGATAAAATGTATGAGTGAGATTTTGTAACTGTGATATGACCTCTTAGGGTATTTTTTTATATATTTATAACTTCAGGTTATACGTTAGGGCACCAACTTGTATTATTGTTGAATGATGCGAATCATATGTTAAGGCAACAACGTTGGTAATTGGTGTGATTGGTGCATCAAGATACATGTTAGAGCATCCGTTTGTATGATTAGAGAATCACATGGTTAGGGCATCTGCGTTGGTAATTGGTGTGAGTATGATTAGGGCATCAGTGTGTTAGTTTTATCTATGTTTAGTGCATCTTTAAACATAGTTGGGCATGTGTTCGTATGTTTAGTGCATTGTTGAACATATTAGGGCATCAGTTAGTACGATTATTGCATTGTTGGACATATTAGAGCATCACTAAACACAATTAGGGCATCCGTTTGTATGTTTAGTACGTTGAAGAACATATTAGGGCATCAGTGGTTATGATTAGTGCATCCGTTGTATGCTTAGTTTATCAGTTTGTATGTTTAGCGGTATCACTCTTGCATATGTTGTTCACAAGTACTTTTGGTACTTTGGAACTAAAGGGGTGTTTGGATGCACAAGATGAAACTTACTATCTGATTATATTGAATAGTTAGGGCATCATGTGTTGTTTGTATAGCTTTTGATATGAATATGAATTATCTCCTTTAGCTAATGATAAACAAACAAGCCCTTGAAGGGATGGCTATGTTGTATGGGCTATAAACCAACATGCAAATTTTGTTATAAAAATAGGGCATCTGTGTTATAAAAATAGGGCATATGCGTTATAAATTAGGGCATCTGTGTTATAAAAATAGGGCATCTGTGTTATAAAAAAGGCATATGTGTTATAAAAATAGGGCATCTTGCAATATTCTTTACGAGATGATCATTACTTCTGCATGAGTTTATGAAAGCTACAAATTTTGTACGTTATATTAAAATCTGGGATATTTTTTGAAAACTTATTTAGAAAAAGTTAAATAGGTTATTTTGGGTGGTTTGCCTGATACGGTACACTCGGGGTATCCGTTAGGTTCATCACAACATATGCACATAGATTCATCTTTTGATTCAACAAATGTGTCATTCAGTTAAAAAATTTCATACGGAAAATCACCTATTCAGCGTTGTATGTACAGTTGTACACTACTCGTGGAGCGATGCTTAAGCTTTCTACAATTCAAGTATGTATTGGGGTGAGTTTATTTGTGGTCCTAATTTCCGTTCCACTAACGAGCTACGCAAGTTTTCCCAGACTCAGGGTTGAATTATAGCTAGAAATGGAAAATGGGCGGGCTAGATAGTGTACCAACACAGGTCGAGTCAAAATGGATCATTTTAGTACTACTCTGGTGGGGTTGATCTTGAAACACATTGTTCATCCACAAAATCTGTATAATCGTTAATAGATTAACTACAAATATAGAAACAGTATTCTTACAATTACAATATAATACTTTTCAATAAAATTGATTTAAGCCGTATGCATAGAAAATACAGTTCAAACTACTTTAGACACTTTTAACCCGTGTAAAATATATTCGAAATCAAATTTGTTATTTGGACTTAATGCTGTGTTATTTCTGTATCTGATTGGAAAAAAATGAATTTTGATGGACTGAACTTTTTGTAGTAAATTAATTAAATGCTACTTGTAATATATGTAAGTACACCCTTCGTTCTCAGCAGCTACAATATTTCTACTAGGGGCAATTTCATATCTCCTCCTTTTTTCACCATTAATTTCATATTTACCCAAACATGCATCAAAAGTATGGTACATCATGCATTTAAATGTTGTAATTTGGGTATATATGAAATTAATGGTGAAAAGAGGGGAAGATATGAAATTTATCCATTCTACTATTAGGACCAACGGTACTATAGATATCAAAATAAAACGATTTAGGAGGTTTTGTGCCTTTCCAAGACTTTGAGGCGATTTTTGACCCATTCAACCTGTTACAGTTTTAGCTAATTTCATAAAGTATACCCATATGTACTAGGTTAAGTATATAAATTGGTCTGAATTTTATGTGTGTATGTAATGTCCAGCTTCCATATCCATACATAAATTGGGTGATTGAGCATGTGTTCTTCTATCGCTACTTTTTTTAACTAAAGATATGCTCTTTTCTCAGTATATGGTCTTTTCAGATCTTTTCTCTTTTATTAATATATGTTCTATTCTTAGTTCATGTGCAGCTATACTCTCCAAGACGACCACTGGTTGATGTTGCTGAGGTGTTTTTATGAAATGGGTTGGAACAGGTACGGTCAGAAGTGGTGATTCACAAACAGGTTTTACCCCTTTTTCGATGAATTTTATAAATAATCGAAGTACTCCGTATCAAATATAATTACTGGAACTATAGATCTTTTTGCTAAAATCACTAATTTAAACATTTTTTTGTAACACCATATAAGATTTTGCTAAGGAAAACAACCCACCAGGTATTTTAGATAGCCTTATTGGAACCTTACCTGAAAACTGATTTGCATACAACTTAAGCACCTCAAGCTTCTGCAAATCTGATTATTTATGATTTTATTTCTAAAGTATGTAAAATACTAACACCGTGTGTAAATAATTGGATAACATATCAGTTTTGCTATAGTTTAACTGATTTTTTAAACTCCGAATAAGCATATCTGAGTTTTGAATAAATGTTTACTTTCTTATACCTTTTAGTTTCACAGGTTCCAAGTCTTACATGTATTTTTTTAGGGCATCTGTTTGTTTATTATTAGGGCACCATTGAGTATTATTAGTGCATTATTAGAATTTAACTGATTTTTTAAACTCCGAATAAGCATTTGTATTGTTATTTAGTTATATATTTAGAGAAATCTACAGAGAATGTTGTGATTAACTTTTTCTTGCTTCACTTATTAGGACAGCATAAGAGGCAATTAGGAGAGCCAAAGCCTTGAAAGAAGACGAAGGCATTAGAACTTACAGGTCCGAGATAAGACAAAAGGCTAACTCGACCCATTCAGTAGTTAAAAGCTTAGAAATGATGACTTAATGACTGGATGCTGCGGGAGCGGCTACTTAATGGTTAGTTCCATTATATTTTTCTCAATTATGTCGCTCCCAAAGTTTCTTGATGCTATATGTTAAACGCTTTGAAATCTAGATGTAGTAGATAGTGATAGTCGTACTTGTCTCAGGCAAGGTCATATACTTTGTAGCATTTACATATAGGCATCCTATATTTGGCATGTGGCATGTTAACTTAGAGCATTGGAAAAATGACATTGAAAATTAGGTAACTACCTCACAAGCTAGTGACTTTCAATTTGTTTAGAGTAGGGCATCCATTTGTAGTTTTAGTGCATATGTTAGTATGATTAGGGCATCTGTTAGTTTGATTAGGCATCACCCGAATTGTTACAACATTTGTTTGTAGAATTAGTGCATCCAAAAAATGTGTTACGACATCTCTTAGTATGACTTTATATGATTTGGTTTAGTGTGCCCGTTGGTAAGGATTGAAGCACTTTATTTGTTTGAGGAGTAAAACTTAAGTTCGTAATAAGCTGTTAGGGCTGTTTAGGTAAGTTTATTTTAGGGCCTGCAGTAATAAAGCCTTGTACATTATACCATTAATCTCCCGTTCATTGAGTAATATCATTACAGATAGCAAAGCTTAGTTCATTGAGGTAATTTAGTGCATCCGTTTGAGGTACTTTAGTGCATCTGTTTGTATCATAGTAGGGCATCCAAATATCATAGGAGTCGATATCAAATGTTACATAGAGGATTAGAGGATTAGGGCATCAATGAGTATTATTAGGGCATCAATGAGTATTATTAGTGCATCGTTGGAATTATTAGGGCATCTATTTGTTATCATTTACGAAGATATTTTGTAAACTAGCCGACTAGGTGATATTTTGTAAATTAAGGTGGGCGTCGTGTTGGCGAGCTCTCTATGTTTTTTCTTCATTTTATTTTGAATTTATTTACTAAGGGTTTGTGCGTGTGAGAGGTATATTTTAGTGGAGAAAGTAGTTAGTGGTGATGATGATGAAATCATACCTGGTAAAAGCCGTGGGATATTGGTTGAGGAATAAAGCTAATGTCTGAGGTTGAAAGTGGTTAGGAAGCTAGCCAACTACTATGGATGCTCGTAGGAAGAAACCTAGGTTTTTTAGGGTGTGATCCATTAACATGGCTAGTGGCTTTGAGCCTAAGACGTCGTCTCTTATCAATGTAACTTCAAGATTGGAATATATATCATTGTTTTCAAACAAGGGAAACATCAAATTGTTGTTAACTTGTTTCTTGTTACTAGCAGATTGAGATAACTTCTTCTGAAGGCAACGAAAGTCATGGTGATTATGAAGAATTGTTTGTTTTTGTGATTGCTGAAACTTACGACAAGGTTGATGATACATTTCTTTGATCGAGTTACTGATCACCCTATTATTAGTAAGCTTATTGTTTCATAATCTTCAAAAAGATGATATGTAGTAAACTTTATATTGCTTACAAGTGAACTTTTATTAGGCGAACACCGTAGCTGTTACAAATGATCCATTATATTCATAAGGTCTCATATGATTTCTTCATAGTCATCTCAATGATGATTATGTAAACTAGCTACTGTGCTTCTGTCTTTTATAAAACCTGTAATCTTACTTTAAAAAGTTCATAGAGGGATCATTCAATAGAATCATTGGATGCTACAATTGTGAAAATTAATATTCTGGTTTATTATGCAGAACCAGTTAACTGATCTACATGCTGCAGAGCTTTCCAAGGTCAATTATTACCATCAAATCGTCATTTTTATTGAACTTCAATTTCGCAATTATAATGGACATGTTATATAACTAATGATACTTATTATGAATTTTTAATTACTATATGCAGATCCTTTATGCGGAGAAGCGAATTATGTTTTTCTAACGTTTTGTTGTTGCTGCATGTTCCGAACGCGATAATGCAACAATGAAGGTATAGTCTTTTTTAAAACACGGTTACATAAATTATCATTCTGTAACATATTTCGAGTGATTTCCTATATCGATTAATTTGATTATAAATGTTAATTTGACTTTTGATAGGCCAAACAAGCCAAGGAAAATAATCCACCAGGTATTTTAGATAAGCTCATTGGAACCTTACCTGATAACTGATCTGATACAACTTAAGCACCTCAAGCTTCTGCAACTTCCCAAAATCATCAGGAATCGACCCGTTTAGCTTGTTCATAGTAATACCAATCTGAGTCAAACTAAAAGACTAGACAACATAAGGTTGCCAGATAAGGTATTTTTGTACAAGAAGACATATATCCAAAATTCGGGCTTTCATAAACAATATTGTGTCATCTACACTTCTCTAACCCATTGTATAAAAATGACAGTAACTTATAGTTTCAAGCTGCTACTGTTGTAGCAGCGGCACCTCCATTCCTGCAATTATAGGACAATTTTCAAGGTCCTCTCTCATTTCTGTTTCCTTTGTTTTTGTTTTTCATGTGACAAATATATAATATCTCATATATTGATGCAGCCATGGCTTAATATATGAGGATGTGAATTATGATGGGAAGTGTATTTCATCTTCATAGGAAATACTAGCTGAGCTCAATCTGTTACGGCAAATTACGCCTATTCAGGCTGCATCCCTGCTAATAGCAGGTCCCTTGTACACAAAATTTTCTTGATCAAGTGGTGTGGTCGACACTAAAACAACTTCTACAGTGTTGTTTGTTGTGATCGCATCATGTTTAGACACCTCGTATACTACTAACGAGCTTTCTAAGTACCGCCTTCAGGAACTTGAATTCCTCGTGTGCTCTGAATATCGTATTCCTCGTTCAGTGGCATGCTTGGGATTTGATGCTTAAGTTGTTAACAAAATTGCTCTCAAGAGGATGGTGATCGGGATTGCTTCCAACCCGATTAAAAAGCATAAGAGAACACGGTTACGAGATGTATTTTGTTACGTAATTGATGTAATTTATTCTGTGATATAGTTTTCATTGAGATAATAGTAGACTGTGTCGGTGACATGTAATTGATCTCTTAGACTTGTTTAGGTTCTGTAATAAGTTTGTTATAAGTTTTTTAGTATCAGTTAGTGACGATTTTCTTTGGCCTTGTCCGTTTTGGAATATGTTGTAAATGCATGTATTCTCTTTTTCTAGTTATTTTAACGACCGGCTTGGATCTAATGTGGTCAAGTGGAAGAAAATGTTAATTTTACGTTTTCTAGTCAAACTTGTCTTGATTAGTTTTATAAAACATTAAAAAAAGTAGGATTTTTAAATATGATAGCAGTCAACAAATAAAAAAAGCGTTCACAAAAAAAACTCAATCAACTAACTCATAAGAATTTAAAAGATATGCAAAACAGTCCTTAAAAAATAAAGAAAGTGACAAAGAGGCCCCTGCACTTAGGAGGAAAAAAAGGGAGGGGAGGGAGCCTCGATCCAACGGTTGTGGATGAGTTTTCTAGGTTTTCCACCAAGATGAGGTTTTCTCATGATCCCATCCCTATATATATATATATATATATATATATATATATATATATATATTAAACATATACTTATATATACATATACAATATATACTTTATATAATACATTTACTATATATACATATATATATATTATTAATATATTTATATATATATGATACACTCACCATTATATTATGTTATAACAATCTATATATATATATATACATATATATATATATATATATAAGGAGGGTAAGGAGGCTGCACCTGAGGGGCAGCAACAACAGGCATCCCCGATTGAGTTTACAACTGCGGATAGGCCTTTGAGGTTAGGATATGGGGCGGCTAGACATCGTGCCCTAGAGTTAGCTGAGGAGATAGCACCTAGTACTTTTGAGATTTAATAGAGTTCTAGGTCCGTGCTAGACCAACAGGTAGCAGACGAGACTCCCACACCTAGGATACCTGTTCGTACCATATGGATTGACCCTGAGGACGGTACTATTTATCTAGACATCGAGATCAACCCTTTATCATGTGCACCAGTTCAGACCCTAACATCACTTGAGTGGTCATCTGGTTCCTTACTTGTTTCACCAGCTTCTCTGAGTGTACCATCACCTGTAGCTTCACCAATGACTACCTCAGCAGCCACTATAGCAGTAGATGAGGATGTGTTCTTAGAGGTAGGAGTGCAGCTTGAGCTTTACAAGAGCATACTCCATGATCACACCCAGCGCTTGGATGCATTGCCACCTATACTTTTAGAGGGTCATGGTCAGGATATCACATAGTTGTTTGATAGGTCGATGGTGGTTAGAGAGGAGATTCACTCTCAGCGTTTTAGGCTTGGGAGCCTAGAACGAGCTCAGGAGCAGGCCACTATCACTTTTAGTGCCCTGTGGCAACCAGTGTTAGCCTTGGAGGTGTGGGCGGGACACACAAATACCTAGTGAGCAGCAATGTGGCATGCCAGATATGAGGACCATAGGTTGATTCATGACTTATTGGTGCAGAACACCGCTATACAGTGCGAGCTTCAGGAGATGAGAGACTGTGTTACTACTTTGGAGCAGGAGAGGAGCAGTAGAGAGCAGTAGGCTGCATGAGGTTAGTTAGGACTTTTGCATATCACTAAACTGAGTAGCTTCAGTTAGTGTTAGACTTAAACTGAGAAGTTTCAGTTAGTATCAGATCTGGACTGATTATCATCAATTAGTAGTTGACTCATTTCGAATTCAGAGTTATCATAGTGGTAGGAGAATCTTATACCAGTCTTGTAAACTAATGGATGACAGTATATTTTCTTACGTGAGTTGATACATTAGTACTTGTGAACATCATTATCGATACATATCTATGACATGACTTATTACTCATATCTGATAGGATTATCACTCTTTGTGAGACTTCACCCGCACTTATAATTTCCTTCTTGTATGACCATCTCATAGTGAACGATCTTAAAAAGTGAAACTTGAAAGAAATTTAAATTGCCATACAAAAAACAAATGGTTAGACTAAGCACTGTAAATTCATGAGGAAACTTGATCATGTTTGTAGTAAGTCAATTAGAGACCCGAACTACAAAGTAACATGATTCTAACCGATACCATGACCTTTCTAGTAAGTTGGAACCCAACTTACCCAAAACAGGTAAAATCTACTTGGAAGAGTCTAGACACATTCTAATAAGTGAACCTTAAACAGATCTTGAAAGAAAAAAACATAGGTCATAATGTGCACATACCTCCTGTAGAACTAACTACATTAGCTAGGACAACCAAGGGACTAGATACTACCAAAGTTCTTAGAACATTCTATTAACACGTCATAGACTGGATCATATCTGGACACCGAACCAAAATCTCATAGTTCAAAACTCTAGGGGTAACTATCAAACTGTGAAGACAGCGGAAAGACCTTCCATACTGATTGACCATGATCTATTTTCACCTTGGGAAACATGAGAGTCAAACTTTAGAACTAAGTCTCTAGAGGAATCAATAGAAACCTCACTTACGAGACTGAACCGATCAATGAAATCAATACGTTTTGCTAAGGATCTAAACTTTCTTTCATCACTATACCTGATGACTAGAGCTGAATTTATGGGCGAAATTCCTTTAAGGGGATTAGACTGTGATAACCTGTAACTTTTCTTGGATCTTGGTATTATAAAATACTATATCTATATAAACTGCGTTCTTTGACTTTGTTAGTTCCCTTTGAGAAAACTGAAAAGTTGACTTTGATTGACATCTTTTGGGCAAAACGGTTACGGTTTAACCGAGTATCGAGAGTCTTGATTCTTCATAAATGAATCACTTTTGATTCATCTTCCCTTTATTTAAGTGTCTATGATATCATTTTGACGTTTACCAGGAAGTTTTCTTGTGTTTAGCGAAAATCGTCACGCAATGAGTATCGGCACGACAATGAACTAAATCATATCTAAATACCTTGGAATAATTTAATAAACTTATCTTGATAAGTTATTTCATATTCTTAATAGTGTTGTCTTAAAATGTAACTTTTACGGGTTACGCTTAGAACTAATGGAAACGGAAAAGTACGTAAAATTTTGATCAAGTCCAACATATTAAAGGAAAACAATGACTCTAAATTAATAACCTGGACGATTCTAAGATGTCTAAACGTGTTTTGGTAACATGGGTTTAAATTCATGAACACTTTGGTTTCGGTTATTATTCAAGTTAGTCACGGTGTTCATTCCCGACATAAGACAAAAGGGATAGGATCCCTTTGTCACCCTAGTACTAACCGGACCACCACAAAGGAATATGGAGGCAAAATATGTGCAACCATGCAAGTACTTTTTTTGTCTTAATACATTTCAAATTCTCACACACATACACTTCATTTCCAAAAACATTAAGCAAACAATTTTCTCTCCTCCCTCTCTCTTTGTGTGACCGAACGAAACCACAAACACAAAAAAACATTTCCATTTTTCAATTTTGAACAAGACCAAGGAAACAAGAACACACAAGGGTTGATATTCTAGTAGTCTTGGGTATTCAAAAACAACGTTTGGGTTGTTTGTTCGTGTCTAAATCCTCATCCGAAAACATCTTTTTGTAGGTCTTCAAAATTTATAAATTCTTGTACTTTTGGTAGCTTAACAATGATCTAATAATGGTTGCACAACGCGTTTGTCAAAAACTAAACTCTGAAAATGAACAAAAGACTTCTAAGGGTGCGTTTGGTCTCGACATGGACAAAAAGGAGAAACAAAGAAATGGTCATTTGAATATTGTGGTTGTTATGGTAAAATATCATATAATGTCTAGAGCTTATTCGAAAACCCTAGCTTAAAACTAAGCTTGACGTGGGCTTATTTATTTCATGGGCTTTTCTCGTGTCTCGACCTATTAAAAAAATCAAATAAAAAGAGCTATGGGCTCAGCCCATGACTTATCCGGCTTATTTCTAAACTTTTCGTGGCTTATTCCACATCTTATTATGAATTCGGGCTTAT
>BQNB010063549.1:0-35643 GCA_026074375.1 Tanacetum coccineum | reverse complement strand
CTGTCTCCAAATCACTTCGTTTGTCCATCAATTTCTTCGCTTCCGATTTCAAATCTGTTGCCACCATCTTTAACTTCTTCTTTTTTTCTTCCGGTGATTGTAGATTTGTAGTGGTTGGTGTTTAAGAAGAGGAAACCTCAAATAGCGAGTAAAAGCAACTTGATTAGCACACTAATACCGAATATGCTTGAATGTTACGGCTATAACCCTTGTACTATATACGTTTATCCACTTTCACCTTATACTTTTTCTTTTTTTTTTCTTTCACACATACATAAAAACCTTTAGTCCTCTGGTGCTTTTTGAGGTGGGAAAATTCCTAAAATAGACCGGTCATTTAAAGTGTTTACGCTTTTTAGACTTAAAAAAAGAAATTTTCCAAAATAGACCAGTCGTCTGGTCTCTTAAGTCGTCTAAAAAACTTTTTACTTTTTGTGTAAATTACTTTTCAGACATGTTTTTAAGAAACCTACTTAATGTACTTTTAAAAGACTTTTTTGTAATTTTTTGAAAAAATTAGTCAAACATACTAATATTTTTAATTAAAAATTAGGCGACTGACGATACATGTTAAAATGTTTATCCAAACACCTCGTTACACTATGGGTCTCTAACCCCGTTTCTCACCTAACCTATTTGTGATCACTCTTCTTTTCTTCTCCAATTTATTTCCCCAAACCTCATTTGTCACATGTCTCCTCAAACCCAATTTCTTCTCCACTTTATTGGATAAAGTTTAATGAAAGCCATTTTTAGTTTTGTATTTATTCTCGGATCATATAAATTAAATAGAAATGTTATTTTCTCTAATAAATTGTTCAAGTTGTACCTTGTTTCAAGACTTACTGTCAATATCTACTAAGTTGCAGAAACTCAATACCCATAGAGTTTCAGCTTCAAGATCTTGACAAAAACAAGGTTACGGGCAAGGTTATAAATAGCGTGAAGCGTGGCATGGCGGCATAGCTAAGCCTCAAGCTTTAGCGTGAGGCGTTGCGTCATAGCGTTTTTAAGGCGTGACTCAAAGCGGCAAAAAATATTTATAGAGTGGTCAATGTTAGTTAGCTACTAGGCTTAGAATTAAGTAATGGAGTTACTAAGCCCGAATCCCATACAACCCAAAGCATAAATACTTGTAAATAAGCTCAAATCCATGAAATCTTTTAAAGCTTCAAAAAAATCACGCTATAGCGCGCTATAGCCCGCCATATCGCGCTTTATTGCACGCTACGCCTCAAAACGATGCCTTGGCCTGTTTCGTAACGTGGAGGCCAGGCCTCGCGCTATGGCGACGCTATAGCCCCGCTATAGCGCGCTTTTTAGAACCTTGCATAAAATACTTCTTGGAAAATCCTTAGTCACACTAAACTCTCTCAAGCAAGTAAAACAAATCATTCATCTATTTTACAATCGGGTAACATTAAAACCGAACCCACACGCACCCTAAATTCATCCTAAACACGTCTAAGGTCATACAAGGGGTATATAAAGCTTTGGAGCTCAGGTTTAATACACACACGGGTGTAAACTATGAAACAAACTCTGAATAGCGCCAGGCGATATCCCGAACAAACAGGGGACACAACCTAACAAAACTTTACAAAATAGACCCTACGCAGAAACTTTTCGCTTCTAAAAACTACTCCTAGTGACCAAATAACGGAAGAATAGAAAAGACTAGACCGAAAACGTGAGTTCGGTGTATCTGTGAGAAACCCAGAAACGAGTCAAACAAATCCGTACTTCGGAAGACACCGTTGCTTTAAAGCGGATGAAAAGAGAATAAAAATGACCCTGATACTATAACAAAATTTTTATATTTTTCCTACAAACTAATGACAAAAGAAAATTTTCTAAAAAAGCAAAATATTTTTATTGTAATTTTGTACATTTTTTTATGAATAAATAAATTTTAACTAAATTAAATATTAAAAAATATTAAACGATTACAACAAATTCTGAAAAATTTTCTAAAAAAAACATTACTTTTACGCAACTTAAAGTTCCGCTACGAAAAATACCAAACAAAACCACATCAGCTTTATGCAATAAGACAGCACGAAAATAAGTTAAACAGCTTATAGCCTATCTTGGGTAAAACGCGTATAAATTACCACTCGTCCCTTGAGTCTATAACGAAAAAGACCCAATGGCGCAGTAGGTATTAAGGTTGTGTGTGAAGTTAAAGGGGATTTACCCGCTTTGGTCCGCAGGGTTCCGAGTCCCGGGTTCGAGTCTTGCTCACCCGGACCAAGTGTCTTCCCCTTTTTTTTTTAAAAAAAACTCTAGGGTAAAATGGTAAGAAATGAAACTAAAAGGTAGGCGGGCAAAATATCTAGAATTTACACTATAATGAAAATAGTTAACCTTGAACTATCAACTATATTAATCCAAAATAAACCCTACGATGTCAGCAGCTTATTTTTGACTTAATTAAAAAATGATTTCAGCTAAAACTTTAAAACTACAAACTTAATAAAGGGGCCCTTACTCAACTACACAACTTTAAACAAATGCACTTTTCACTTTTATCACAAAGAATAAAGCTTAAAAATAAGCTTAAGTTGTACACACCCCAGCAAGCTAAAATTGGCTTAAAAGCCAAGTTTTCTCTTAAGCATATTGCTACTTATGGTCGAATAAGCTAAGCTAAGGACTAAAATAAGCTAAATGGTCTAAACTAAACTAAATGGGCTAAAAAGAAAAGGAAAAGCTAGGCTAAATAAGCTGTGGGAAGCTTATTGACAGAAAAGCTTAACCAAAGCTTAGAGGCAAAAAATGATTATTGGACATTCAAATAAGCTAACAAAAGGGAATAAGCAAACTAAACTTATCTAACATAACCTACAAAAGCTACTAGGACACTACTTAGCTTATGGAATAAGCACAATAAGCCAATAAGTCATAAAATAAGCAGATCCTTCAGCCTAGATGGGCATTCAAAAACAGCCAACGGGCATGTTTTAGGTTTGGGTGTTAGGTGGCGTGGGGTGCGCAGCCGCTTGAAAAGATCAAGCTAGCTAATAAGCTTCTCTAAGGCCTGAAACTTAAGACGACTTATAGAAGAACCTAAATGCTCTTCAAAATAAGCCAAAAACTTGGGCTTATATCTTGCTTAATAGCTGAGAAAAGCCTGAGCCTAAAGTTCCCCTCCTTTGCACCAGGAGACTTTAAGCGGACAAATCTCAAGAGCTATTTTAGCTCAGCGTTGAACTTTTAAGTATTGATTCAAATAAAGCACATCTGAAAAACACAAAGAGAAGCTTAAACAGATTGACATGCACACATAGCTAAGGAGCTTGTGCACCAATTTACAACCTCTAAAACCCAGTTTTTTCATTTCTAGTTTAATTGCTTAGTCCATTTAGCCTTTAAAGTTCATTAAAAACTCAAAAAAGACCAAAAAACAGTAGTAACTAATGTCTAGCTTTTATACTTAGATTTCTATCTTATAGAATTAGATTTTAAGCTTTAGATTAGTAGTATAATAGTGGTTGATTAAGTTTCCTAAAGCTCAGCTTATTTCATTAGCTTATTTAGCCTTTTAGCTTATTAAGTTTTATAGATATTTGCATTGCATCATGAGTTTGCCCTTTTGATCCTAGGAATTAGGTGTCTTTCAGAGTTTTCAGCTTAGTTTTCTTGTCATTATTAGAATAAGCACATCATCAGCTTCTTAGATCATCTTTTGTTTTAAAAAACGAGCTTATATTTAAGCTTGTGCAAGCTTTTAAGTGTCAACAAAATTTTTAAGCTCAAACCCCTTACTTACTGATTCAGCAGCTTTTATAAGCTCATTTTAAGCTCAATTTTGGTTTTTAGCTTATATTGTCTTCATAGAAAGTGCTTAAAAATCAGTTTTCTTTAAGTCCTAATATTTAGTTTTAGTTAAAAGTAAAAAGTAAAAAATAAAAAATAGGCAAAAAGGGGTGTTTGCCACCTTTGAACCCACGACCTCACTCTTATAAACCCAACGTGTTAACCATCATGCTACAATAGCTCATCCGTCTACTTCTCCTTCCATTTAACTCTTATACTCATTTTCCTTTTAAGCTTTTTATAACAAGCCGTAGGTTATAATAGCTTTTTCCCGGCTTATTTGTTAAGCTTTGAGAATCTTCTTATTTTTCCTTTGATCTTTATAACGTTTTAGATTTTCCCTGAATTTTTGGCATTTTTCTATTTAGTATATTATTTTTAATCATTTTTCTTAAGTTTAAAGTTTCGAAAAATTATAAAAAATAGAAAAAAGTTTTATAAAATTACAAAAAAATAGTTTTTAGCATTAGATTAAATACTTTTAGTATTTTAATTTTCATTTTTGAGCCTTTAATTTTAAGTTTAAAAATAGGATTTTAATTTTAAAAATAGTTAAAAATAGTTTTCTGAGTTTTTATGTTATTTTAGACTTTTCTAAGTTTAAAAATCATTTTTCTAAATTTTTAGGACTTAATTTGCTATTTTTTAGGATTTAATTAGATTAAAATAGTTTTTAATTCATAATAAATTCAAAAATAATCAAAAAAATGTTTTTCTTTTTCTTAAAATTTTCTTTTGTCCTAATTTAGGTTTAGAAATTTAGTTTGCATTTTTAGGAGTTAATTTAGTGTATTTGCTTATTTGTCGCGTTTTATTCGTTTCCCGTTAATTGTTTAAGTGTTTAATTGCTTTTAATTGTTCATTTTAATTGTTGCTTAATTTAGTAGTTATAGATAATCAAAAATATCTTTTCTCTCATTCAAATCATAATCCGAGCTAAAACGCGGTTTCAATTTCACAAGTCGTTGGGGAAACGACCCGGGTGATCACACTTCCCGGTTAAATATACGTATTATATATTATATATATCTTTTAGAGTGAGCTTTTCTTAAGGGAAACTTTAGAAAAGTTCTTAATTGCTCTTTTGGAATATTATATCATATATTTTATAGTGTATTGAAAACCACACATCAATCTACAAACTAAGTTTCATGCAATCATAAGTAAATACTAAAGGATCTAGCCTAGCATGTTAAAAGAAAATGAAGAACAAGAATCAATCACACAACACATAGACATATTGAATGACAAAATATAGAAGATCTCACTTGATTAAAACATGTAATTAAAGCTGATACAAAAGGGTTTTAACACCCTAAAAACGGCCTAAATAGCAACTATAATCATCTTCTAAAAGTAGGGTTCGGTTCCCAAAAGTTACACACTTAAAACCCTAAAAACGAGTTTGTATATATAGGAAAACGGGCGTGACGGCTTCGCTTTATAATCCTGACGCTGTCGCCTCACCGAATCTTCTAAGTCGGTTGTATAACAAATATCTCTTCTACCTTAAGAATGGAAACACTGAGGCTAGGTCATATGTGTTATCAATGCATAAGATTTATACAACACCTTTCTCGGAAGATGATCTTGAGGAAGTGCTAGAAAGATGGGTTGGTAAAGTGTTTACAAAGTTCAATGTTACAACATGGTTATATGTTCATTATTGGAAGAGCACTCGAGCAAGAATATATTATTGGCAATGCCACAACAAAATAAGATCAGATCCAGATGAAATAAACTCAAATAGAACGATTATTGATATTGTCAGAGTACTACATCATGAAGCATATGGGCATGAACATATTGATGAAGTGTGTGTGAAGAGAAATAACGATAAGTTCTACACCTTCGCAGAATCAGACTTCAAGTACCTGAACAAGAATGACATTAAAGACATGCATTATATCTCTTTGAGAAGAAGGACTAATCCACAGCTGACGGTATTGATAAAGGCATTGATAATATTCATCATAAGCTTTGTGGTCTGGGAAAGAGGTCATGATTTCCAACTAGGAATAAAGAGTTATCAGATGAAGATTAATCTTACTGCTCCGACCATCACTTTTCCTAGTATGGAAAAAGCTCCACTGTACTCAACCATTGGCATACCATTTGTTGGTATTGTTTATGAAAATAGCAAAAATGAAAAGCGGGCAATGAATATTGAGGAGCTGTAGAAGTTTAGTGATGCTACCTTGAAAAAGGTTTTGAGGAAGATAAGAGTGATCAATGTGGAAGCTCGACATGCATCCAAATCAAATCAAGAAATGTGGGCGTAGTAAGGATCCCTGTCATGAACCTTAATTTTCTTCGCTAAATATGAGAGGATAGATAAGGCCGAATTAAACAACGGTCCTGTCCACACTACCCTATGAAAAGTTATTAGGGTAAACAGACTGAGGCCTCATGGCGTAAAGTGGTGAAGACCTCGAGGTGTCGAGTTGGATACAAGTCGAACTTGGCGTAAAGTGATGAAGGCCTAGTTTGAGACCATAACAGATGCAAACTTAGTTTTTTTATGATGATCGAAAGGAATGTTTATAAAACTTTTTATATATATTGGAATAAGTGTTACGGAGTATTATTTAGCAAGTGTATTGAGAGAATGTTTGTATGAAAGAGAACAAATATCCAAAACATAATGCGTGTATTTATAGAGAAATGTGTTATCGCAAATGGTATCGATATACCGGGTTTTCTGAAATGCATAACATTCGAAGTAAATAGCATTAATTGTACCATTATAAGATGTTACGGTACCTATCGCAATGCATCGACTGGTATCTTACTGATATCAATATTGTTCCAAACATATCGTGTGACATCGTTGAGACCGTAGGGATAGAGTTTTTAAGGAGATCTAGTCACTTTTAAATTCTCAATGCATAATATGTAAAGAGAAATGATAGGCTTTATATTTTGGACTCTGAAGCACAAATATCTAAAAATTGTACTTTTAAAGCGCTTAGGTGAGAGAGTGTAAATAATGAATCATCTTTTCTCAAAATTCTCTTTTAACATATAGTGTTACAAAACAAACTGGTTTATACAAAATTTTGTATTAATCAATTTGTAAACCAATCAAAATTTTGTATTAAGTTTTAGTTACTCCTATACTTTTGGCTTTTTAAATAGAATGAGAATTCATAAATGTGAATCTTTTACTCTCACAATTCTCAAATACATTATAACTCCTCACATATGTAAGATTTAGGTTTAGGGAAAGTGAATGAATCTCATTAAACCATACGAGACATAATATACAATAAAATAAAATGTTCTAGATGTGGGCTTGAGCCCAAAGTAAATATAATCCTAATAAAACACGGGCTAACACTCCCCCGTAGTTAGAGTGGGAGATCTTTGGACGCTCAAACTAGAGCGAAATTCTTCAAACAACGCGGAAGGTAATCCCTTGGTGAAAATATCCGCAAACTAATAATGTGAAGGAACATGAAGCACTCGTACCTGACCAGTAGCAACTAAGTCACGAACAAAATGAATGTTAATCTCAATATGTTTCGTATGCTGATGTTGAACCGGGTTGCAAGATAAATACACCGCACTAACATTATCACAATATACAAGCGTAGCAGAAGATAAAGGATTATGCAACTCACGTAATAAATTGTGTAAGCAACATGTCTCAGCAACAACATTAGCAACACCACGATACTCCGCCTCAGCACTGGAACGAGAAAGCGTTGGTTGGCGCTTAGAGGACCAAGAGAGTAAGTTATTGCCAAGAAAAACACAATAACCTGAAGTCGATATGCGTGTAGAGGGGCAACCTGCCCAATCCGCATCAGAATATGCAACCAAATCTATAGTAGAAGATGAAAACAGCTGTAATCCATAATCCAAAGTACCTTGAACATACCGCAAGATCCGCTTAAGAGCAGAGAAATGAGGCTCTCGAGGATCATGCGTTTGAAGACAAACCTGTTGCACTGCATAAGAAATATCAAGGCAAGTAAAAGTAAGGTACTGAAGAGAACCCACAAGACTCCGATAGAGAGTCGGATCAAAAACCGGATCACCATCAACACCAGCTTTGACTCAGTATCAATAGGAGTCCGACTGGGATTACAATTAACCATATGTGCCTGCTCAAGAATCTTAACATCGTATTTTTTTGAGATAAAAACAATCCAGAAGAATCTCTAGAAACAAATATACCCAAAAAATAATTAAGAGAACCCAAATCTATCATAGAGAACTCCTCTAAGCGTGAGAACAATATCATCAACATACAATAATAAATAAGCAGTATATGTACCCTGTCTATATATAAACAAAGAATAGTCACACCGACTATGCTGAAACCCATCTCGAGTAATGTAAGAAGCAAAACGCTGAAACCAAGCTTTAGGGGCATATTTGAGCCCATAAAGAGACCACTGCAATAAACATACATAGTCAGGATGAACAGAGTCCCGAAAACCAGGAGGCTGATGCATATAAATTGTCTCAGAAAGATCTCCATGTAAAAAAGCATTCTTGACATCAAGTTGATGAATCGGCCAATGTAGAGAAGTAGCCAGGCTAAGAACAGTCCTAATAGTACCCGGTTTAACAGCCGAACTAAATGTCTCATCAACATCAACTCCTTCTAACTGTGTACTACCATTCGCTACAAGATGTGCTTTGTAGCGACTAAGAGTGCCATTCGCCATATACTTGTGGCGAAAGAGCCACATACAACGCACAATATTGGTATCCGGTGGTCTAGGTACTAAAGTCCAAGTTTTGTTTTTAATAAGCGCGGTATATTCATCACGCATAGCATTTTGCCAATTTGGATCATTAAACGCATCACGATAAGATTTTGTTAAAGGAGAGACCGAAGACACATGTAAATTAAGACGCTCAGTGGGACGGTTAGTCCCGACACGAAAACGCGTAACCATGGGGTGAACCAAGTCAGGGTTTGGGTTAATCAGGGGATTTTGGATAATAGCGAGTGCATGTTGGTCCGAAAATGTAGTGGTTTGGTGCGAAACAGCCGTGGGTGAGAGTTAAAGTTGAACTGGTGTATGTTGGGCCATGGGGGATGGTTGTTGGACTGGTGAATGGATTTGGGCCGAAGATGGGGAAGCAGGTGTTGGTGGGGCCGTTGGAGGGGACTGTTGGGCTGTGGGTTCGGTTGGATGTTGTTGTTATGGTAATGGATCAGTTTGTCGAATAGTTGGTGTGGTAAAGGTAGAATTTAGAACAGTAGGGTGTAGATCAAAGGTATCTTCTAAAAAGGTATAAAAAGAAGTGGATTTGGGTATGGTGGAGCCATAGGGAAATAAGGTTTCATCAAAAGTGACATGACGTGAAATAATTATTTTGTTTGTGTGTAGGTCAAGGCAATGACACCCTCTATGAGAAGAGGCATATCCCAAAAAAATGGAGGGTGTTGCACGTGGTTCAAGTTTGTGAGATGGATAAAGGTGAGGGTAACATAAACATCAAAAAATGCGTAAAAAGGTATAGTTGGGATCTTTGCCATATAAACGGGTGTAGGGAATGTCATTAGCAATAGCAGTTGAAGGCAAGATATTTAGTAAGTGTGTGGCCATATTAAGAGCTTCGACCCAAAAAGTTAGTGGAAGGTTTGCTTGGAAAAGGAGGGTTCGAATGAGGTTATTAATTGTACGAACCATTCGTTCAGACTTCCCATTCTGTTGAGAGGTTTGGGGACATGAAAAGCGGAATTGAATTCCATTTTGGGCAAAAAGGGTATGTAGGCGACGGTTGTCGAATTCACCACCATGATCACATTGGAATGACTTGATTTCACACTTAAATTGAGTGCGAACATAATTACAAAATGACACGAATTTAGACATAACATCAGATTTATTAACTAAAGGATAAACCCAAACAAATTGAGAATAATGATCTAAAAACAAGACATAATATTTAAAACCTGAAAGACTCGGAATGGGTGAAGTTCACACATCCGAGTGAATAATATCAAAACAAGAACTAATCACAGTACTGGAGCTAACAAACGGAAGCCTCACGTGTTTGCCAAGCTGACAAGTATGACACAGAACGGGAGGCTTCTCTTTATTATACGAAATAAAATTAGAAGAAACAAGACGACGCAACACCTCACCAACACGAAAAATTGGTAACAGGGTCCGTGACCTTAGCACGAACAAGAATAACAAACGTGTGGATTTGTGACCTTAGCACAAATCCCCAACACGAAAAATTGGAACAATAATGATTTGAAGGTGAGCCATTTATGAATTCTCAAGGAAAACTATTTCTTTTATCAGGATTAAAAGGTTTAGCCGCGTGACTTGGTGTAAAGTTAACATAATATGTTCATAAATCTTAGGTAGTACATGGGTGGATTTGTAATACCTATAGAGGATAGGAAATCAAAGAAAAATAACACAACTAATTAACATGGATACAGGATTTCAAAGAGCTTACAGAAAAACAAAACAATATCACACAAGCTAAACGGGCAGTTAGCCACATCGGGTTTTGTCGTGCAAATCATTACTAGATTAAACCCTGACTACAAAAACAACAATTCACATAATTGTGCTTGACTGTTATGTTTGTATCTTCGTGTAGCACCTCAAGAAAAATTCATATGTACAACCTCAATGACTTAAAAGCTATTAAAAGACTAACAAGGATGTTACATCGAACGTTCAGACACTTGAACCACATTAGCAAAACAACTAACGACTATATATTTTTTCTTTTTAAATCTCACTTTAGTTGAATATTAAACTTCCAACCTTTCCACTAACTCAAAACAAGTTTTTCAAAAAAAGTTGATACCTAGCTTTTTATTCGATTTGTCCTTTATTAGTAATATATATAAATTCTATTTTTTAGAAAATAATATATAAGGAATAGGAAATGCTTGGTATAAGGTTATCCAATAGGAAATTAAAAAAACGTGAAAGTGAACTTTTGTGCAAGAGACCAGACAAGCATGCAGAAAGAAGAACCACGGTTTGTTCTGAGATTGCTAGACAACTTGTTGGCCCACATCACCAAAACCATTTTATGGAATTCAGACTACGTTTTCTCAGTTTCCTATTGGATATTCAATTCATACATATACTCCTTTTTTAATTACAACCATCATGATGAATCCATAACTTCTTATCGAATCTTTTGTGTTCATAACACTTTTGCTATGTATGTTTTAAGTACACAACATTTTACCTCAAATCAAATCAAGGTTATCCACAAATACAAACGTGACTGAAGTTTGACACGTTTTGGTTGTAAACGAGGCAACGAGTAGCTAACTTGGTTCCAACATCAAAAGTAAACTAACCAACCACCGTCAAGGTCGTGCAGTGGTCAATGGTCACCCTAGCTAATGTTCTTGCAAGAGGTCTCATATTCATATCTCACTAGGTACAAATCTTCGGGGTGGCTAAGAAAAGGGTCAGAAACGGTCACATGATACCCCGGTTGGACTACGTATAACTAAATGAAAGACGCGTCCTCCCTGCTCACCCTGGATAGGGGAAATCCTATCCATTAGCAAAAGCTATAGCTAACTGTTGTACTCGCAAGTAACATTCGATTCATCTCTTGCCAAAAGATTACCTTCAACTTTAATCTGTCAGTAATTTAGAGAACAAAATCATCAAACTAACTTTTCTCGTTGATTAGTACATAAAAGTCTGTTGGACTTGACATTTAAAAGGTCGATGCTGACCTTTAGCACAAGATAAAACGTATATCTTGAGAGACATAAGTATTTGTTAAGGAAATTACATAGATAAACTATTAGTCATTAGCTACACTAATTTTGCATAGCTTATACCTATTTCAACTCACATATATATAAATATATGCACACACATGATTATTATCTCAAGGTTATATGAAATCATGAAAAATTATCCATATGATATGTAGTAATCTTGTATACATCTATATAATATCGCACTTCATCGGTTGCATTCATCATCTTTATGTGTACTTTTCTCCATTTAAGTTCATAATTTATCAAATATGCATAATCCAATATCAAAATGATCTGAGCTTGTTGAACCCAAGAATCCGCTCAGTTTCCCTTCATTACCACCGCCTTCTTCTATACCGCGTTGCATGAGCATAAAATTTAAGTCAGAATTATGGTTCTCTTCTAAGCTCGAAGAAAACCCTTCTCCCATGCATTGGATCTCCTCCTCGTGGCTCAGCTGAGAAGCTACAAACTTATCAAGAGCCCTCCAATCCCTCACTTCATCCACATTGATATTGCTAGTGTCACTTTCGTTTGTGATTCTTCCTTTATTTTTGTTGTATTCTTGATCATGTTCGTAGATAGAGCTTATAGACCTCTTTTTAGACAGGAGAGACGGGCTTTCAAGATGAGGAAGTTGTATAAACTGATCAACATTCACAAAGTTCAAACTGTCAGCTCCTTCCAACTCTTGCTTGCACATGAAACTTTGCGTAGCAAGAAAACTTGAAGGAGGAGTTGTTATGTAATCATCTCTGGCTGAAGTTACGTGGTTTGATTCAATATTGATGTATTTCGATTCCCATCTTTCAGTGGTTCTTGTTTGTCCCGTTGAACGTTTCTTGAATGCTCGACAAACTACCCATCCTTCTTCCTGAAAATCGTTGTCATATTATAAACTAAAATTTCATTGTTTGATTCAATAAGATACATACATTTTTTTTTTTTTGAATAACGTCTATTTCTTCACTAAATACTGTAATCTGTATCATGATCTTGGTAAAGTAACTACTCTCCCAAGGAATTGAACATTTGGTATTACTTATTGAAACTGGCTCTGCTTAATTATTGTGTTTTGATTAAATAATATAAACGTGTTTGACTGCTTATCAATGTGATAATTTTAAAATATAATAAGTTGTTTAACTAGAAAGCTAGTTAGTTTTTTTTCTTTATTTAATAACAATAAGCAGAAAGGCCATTTTAGTAACCAATCACAAATACCCTTAGCCAATAGACTTCTTTTAAGTAGGTGTGCGAGGCAAACTTGAATTTTTGTTTTAATGCACTTTTTGACTATGAGATAGCGATGAAAGTCAAATGCTTTGGATACCACAGAAACATACTCAAAGATTAGAGACCAAAAAGAATGGGCAAGAATATGCACACACAAACACACACTCAAAGATACTAAGATAGTGGAGAGCATGCATGAAAAATATGATTTAAGCTCTATCATAATTACATTTTGAAAGCAAAAATAAAGTCTTCTAATTTGAAAGAACTTATTATGTGGACTCTTCTTGTTTTTTTGTTTGTTGTCTTCTTGAAAATAAATACTAGTATAAAAGAAGTTTCGACTCACTCAGTTTTTAGATTTATTTTGAACCTAGCTCAATTCATACACAACACAACTCGAAAGTGATGCACGTTCCAATGTAACATCCCGCATTACACGTAAACCTAAGAAAAATTGAATTAAACGGCCGATGAACAAACTAACTTGGTTGTTTTATCGATCTTATTGACGCTTATTAATCATCAATTGGTATCCAATATTTATATTATATACATAAAAGCCTAGAAGAAATTATGAATCAGGAGATTATTTTATGATCCTAAAGCTTGGAAATCTCAGGATATGAAGCTTTTAACATTCCTCGTCTTGAGTCCAACAACATTTGTTTTTTTTAATTATATGGTACTTAAGAAATAAAATAATCAGAGCATAATTAAATAATTAAAACTCGAAGAAGTAATTTAATCAAGAAAATATTTTTTTCTTTATGCAAGTAAACTTATTAGTTACTACTAGTTTCTTTGCTTAATCAAGATCCAGAAAATATACCACACAAAAAGCTATGTAGCAAAATCACATTGTTCATTATAGTACAAATAGTTAATATAAAATGAAACGGGGAATTTAACAGTCGAAGTGGAAGCATGCATGAAAGAAAATGATTTAAATCACCAAAAAAAAATAATTTAAAGGGAATGGACTGTCGGTAAATATAAAAACTTTGAAATTCTTACCTGAGGAGGGCCATTTTCTTCAGATTCGAGTCTGTACTCGTGCATGATCCAATCGGTTTTCTGTCCGTTTGGTGCCCTTCCTTTGTAAAAAACTAGGGTTTTCCTCATCCCTATGAGCCTTTGTTTTTCGTATACTGCCTTATCTCTCCCCGTAGCCTTCCAAAAACCTGCCATGGTTGCCCTATTCGTCCTTGTCCCCGTAGGGTACTTCTTATCCTTGTAACTGAAGAAATACCACTCATTTTGCTCTTCATATCCAATCCAACATTTCTCTGAAAAAGAAACCATGATCAGCTATATTATAAGCATGAGTTTATCATCATTTAATTGAAAAGGAAGCAACTTAGTAGAATAGTTGAACAGCTGAATGAGTCAATGAAACCAGGAGTCAGAGATTCAAGGACATAAAATGGATAAAAAGAAAGCAAACCCTAGCTAATCTGGATCAAGAAAAGTGTTTTTAAACAGATCTACTAGTTGAAATTTTCGTATCACCTTATGCTGATCAAAATATAATATCCATGTATAAGATTCAAACTTGAAACATCTAGATTAGGAACTCAGGATCTAGGATCAAGAGCAATATAGAGAAAAATAACATTAGCATTTGGTAGAGTTACCTATGAGATCCCATGGTTCAATTCTGTAAAGATCTATATCTCGAATAACATCCAGATCGATCTTCTGAGATGCAACTTTCTTCCTGAGATAATAACCAACAAGCTCTTCGTCTGTTGGATGAAAACGAAACCCTGGCGGGACACATGATGATTGATCTATTGTGTCCATGATCATGAATCAACTTGTACTAAATTATTAAGGTGTACAACTGGTGAGTTAATTCTGCATTCACCACTTTTGCTTTATTTCCACTGTAATGTCATATGATTTTGAATAGTCATAAGCATATACATATATATGAATATATATGCATAGACAATGTACTACCCTACTACTGTTTGCTGGGGCCTTAGGGAATTAATGCAAGGCACAAACAAAATAAAGTAAAATAACTCTCAATAACGTCTTTCATAGATTATGGGTTACAATAACGTTTTTCTCGGTGTATGAGGAAGCTAGGTTAAGATGTAAACATTCATACTCTTACCGTAGAGAAGCTGCTTCCGGTTCTACCAAAGGTAAAAAGGGACCTCCGACCTTACAAGGAGTGAGGATTGAACCTTAACCTCACTACTAGAAAATGTGTCATTAGCAACAACTTAAAATTTATGCAACATATGAAAATAGCAACTAACACCAATTGATGCTAATTCGTCCGGTGCTAATTTGATAATGCAACGAAATTTCTTAATGGTTGCTAAATTAGCAACAAATATTTATGGTCATTTGTAGAAATACCAACTAATTTTTTTTTTGTTGCTAAAAAAATTGCAACTTTGTTAACAATTTCCTTGCTAAAATTAGATGTTAAATGCACAGATTAGCTACGATTTCTCTATTGTTATTAAATAATTGTTGTTAATGACAATTTTTTCTAAGGGTGTGTTTGGTAAAGAGAAAAGAAACAAGAGAAATGAAATTGAATCCAATTCTCTTGTTTGGTAGAGAGAAATAAAAAAGTGAAGAATTCAAGAGAATTTGATTGAGAATTGTAGAGAAATGATAGTGTATTTTTTATCATTCTCATTTTCATCATTTTTATAGAAAATATGGATAAATGAGTTTTTATTTTTATTTTTGTTTTTTGCTTTTATTTTACTATTTTTTTGTAAACATGGTTTTTGATTTTTTTTTCCCGACAAATTCACGGGGTTTGAACTAATGCCGCACAAATTTTAGTGGTATTAGTCTCAAGTAGGGGTGTTGGTCGGGTCGGGTTGGTAGGGTTTGGATCAATTTCAGTCGGGTCAAATTCGGGTCAAGACTAAAATTTCATAACCGGACCCGACCCTATTTGAATTCCGGTTACTCGGGTTAGGTCCATTCAGGTTCGGGTCAACCCGAATATGAGTAAAATGTAATAAAAACGCCTTTTTTACTCTTTAAATAGAAATATTATATTTTAAAAAAATTAAAAAAAATCTTTATTCGGGTCAATCGGGTCGACTCGAACCCGAGTTAGCCGAACTTCTTTAACCCGATACCCGGCCGTAGACAGCATTCAGGTTACTTTGTTCACCCGAATAACCCGAATAAAATTTTTGACCCGAGTAACTCGACCCGAATAGGCTTAATCGGGGTCGGGTCCGAATAGGCTTAACCTGACCCGAGTAACATGACTAGAAAAAATTATGGTGAAATTATCGTAGTATAATCGCTCTTAGTTTGTAGTTTTTCAAAAGAAGAAAAATATTTCGTGATTATTTTTTATTTCAATTTTCTTGTATTACCAAATACTGAAATTCAATGCATTTCTCATTCAATTTCATTTCTCTGAATTATATTCTCTATTTCATTTCTAATTATGACATGTGACTGTATATATAATTACAAACTTATAGGTTTCGAGTTTTTTAATTATAACATGTGAGATAGATTTGTAATATATATCTTATGTGAAAACTGATTGTCGTTCAAAAAGAAATACTTAAGAAATAAAAGCTTGAGGATTTAACTTTATGTTTGCGTACTTCGTGTTTTTGTTATTGTATTGAATATTGGTTATATGTGTTTGCTTAGGTTATTGAACTTAATATACTTATTTTATAAAAGTTATACCTTGAGATTATATTTGTAAAACACTCGATATTTAGTTATTTAAATTATTGAAAAGTTATACGTTTGATGACTAAGAATAGCATCCGTACTTATTTTTAACCTTTTTAAAGGGTTTTTATGGTAACATATTACTTTAAAAAACGTTTAAGTATAATGGATGTGTGGATTTTCACATCAAAAAGATGATAGTATTATTACTAGATTACAATTGATTTAGCAAACATCAAAATGAATCTATTTCTTCTTCTGACCACGGATCACGATATCAAACTCATCAAAAATAGCCTAAAGATTGTCAGACATATCATGACAATCATACAGATCATCGTCATAAGGGTCGTAGTCATCATCCCGTTTCGTTTCCTTCCATTGTTCTCACAAGCTATTGGTTCCATAACCACTGTCATTGTCATGTTTTAAACCTGTTGATGCTATAAAAGTTGCGTGTTCATCGAACACCTCTTCCACTTCACTATCACTATCCGCGTTTACCGTAAAAACAACTTTTAGTAACGGCTTCCCGTCATCATCCACAAGAAAAAGTTTCTTTTCAATCAATTTTCTTTCAAATTTATCAATCCATAAGACAAATAAAACTTATTTTTAACTCTTATAGCAAAAAGTAACGAGCTTTTATCAGATTTCTCGAATTGAAAAAGGCTAAAAGGGGAGAGAAATAAAAGAGGAATTATATATTAAGCAAACAACTTACAAAATGACAACTGTTGCAGATATAATCATCAACTCATTTGATAGTGAACTACACTCACAACGCTGCGGATCCTTCTTTAGAAAGACACATATCTTGTGTATACTTTTGTGTTTATGTATATAACGAGGAATTGGGCTGTGGTGCGTTGTGCGAAGTGTTTTAAACTGCGTTTATTTGTTCTAAATATGGTTCGCTAATTTGTTCATTAACAACATTATTGTCGATTATCTTATATTTATTAAAGTTTTTAGTTCTTATTTTATAGTTTGGTAATTTTTTTCAATACATATTTATATTTATATAGAAACGCTCGGTTTTCATACTTTTTTACGTGATCTAACAATTTTTTTCGAATGTTTTAATTTGCAACTCACATTTTATTAGAAAAAATTAGGCAAAAAATCTTACACTTGAAAATTATAGAATGATATATATTGTAGGCATAACATTTTAAAAGCTTGTACACGGTTTACATGCACGATTCATGTGTTGGCGTCTTTATGCGTGCACAGATATGACTCAACTGCGTAATCATTTCATATTCTCATAATTTCTTCTTAATTAAGTCAAAAGCTAAAAACGACGAATCTTAATTTGTACTTGTACCTGGTAGATTTACATCGCATTTTTCTAATCATTCTTATGCACCGTGTGGATTTATTTTCTTAAATTCTAGATTTTCTTAAGGGCAAGCAAAGTTTAAGTGTGATGACGCTCAAATTGAGTATGTTTTTAGGAGCGTTATCATGGTTTTTGTACATGTTATTTGGTTAATATAACGAACTTTTACGGTACACCTTTACTTCGATGTAGGATCAGGAACATTTATGGTCACCCATTTGCGGTACACCTTTACTTCGATTGTCTTGTTCCTGGCAGTGGTATTCAGAGTAGCAATGTTAGTTATCGCCACGCTCGATACTATCATCCTGTTGCTATCTGATGGCTTGACGTTCGTGCTGCTACTTGTTGCCATTTTTGCTGCAGAATATATAGTCGTTTAGAAACAGATGAAGGATTAACAAAATTAACCTCACCATTTTTTTTATTTCAGCTGCACCATAACGACTTCATTGTTGAACACTTCAAATAACTTAACTGCCTCACGTGGTTGCATATAATAAGCCCAATTATCATCAATGCATGCGCAACCACTTTGACACATAACCACAATAGAAAGCAGGCACAAAATTTTAAATCCGCTCTAATTGATAACGCTCAAATTGAGTATGTTTTAGGAGCGTTATCATGGTTGTGTACATGTGATTTGGTTAGTATAACGAATTTTTGCTACTAATTTGCACAATGATGTGTTTTCATGTTCATAGCTAGCCAGGTACAAGAAAATGGAGAAAAAGACGAAGATTTGTGCATGTACGAATAATTCCCGACGAATGCAAGTCTCGAGGAGAAGATTTAAGAAGAATAAGTCATGAAGTTGTTGCTCCTAAGACTAAAGAATAAGGCACAAGACGGAAAACAAAGAAGAAAAGAAGCTAAATCGAAGAACGTTGGAAGTCTTGTTGTCCCTGACACATCTTCACTGTTTTGGCCATAACTTGACCATACAAACTCCGATTGACTTGATTCAAGCGGCCACGGAATGAGAAGAGAAAATGCTATAATTTTGGCGAAAATCATCCACCGTTCGGTATAGACCTGCAAACGATCGGCTAGAATCACCTAGTCAAAATGCCTGATAGGTGTAAAATACACATATTCGTTAACACCCAAAAATGACCCTAAATGACCAAAAATACAGTGAAAATGGCAAAGATATGTGTGTTTTTGTGTTTTGTGTGTGCAGGTACGGATAAGACAAAAATCACGAGAAAACCGTTAAAAACGGGCAAACACGGACACGAGAAACGGAAGAGCACAAAAGAAGCCGGGGTTTAAAAAGCCAAAGTCAAAAAGTCAACCAATGGTCAAACCTTGGTCAACTCAAGTCAAACAGTCAAAGTCAACACTAGAAGACAAAGACCCTAAAGTTACAATACTAGTCCCTCAAGTTTTCAAAGTTACACAAATGGTCCTTGAAGTCTAAATGGGCCCATAATCCCTAAAAATAATACCCGGATCCAAAGCCTAAAACCTAGGCCCATAACTCTTTTATATAAGTCCAGGGGCCAATTCTGCCAAGATTAAAAGTTATTTAATACTTAGACTTTCTCCTAACAAAGAGAGGGACCTAGTTTGCCAATAGCCCAAAGTTTAAATCCTATTTAACCCGTTTTCAGTTAAAAAGGGCGCCAAGAACAGAATTATTGTTCATCTTCTCCTCTGATTTACCCACAAGTTAAAACAAAGGGCAAAGCTAAATTGAGGGTTAAAGGAGGTAATTCAAGAGCTCTAGTACAAGATGGCAGGGTTTAATAGTCATTTTATGAGCTCTTATTGGTTCACTTAGCAAGGGAATGCCTCGTGGATGTAAAGAAAGCACAAGAGAAGAGAGATTTTACTCTACTATCACTCAGAGAACAAGCACAAACGTCACATCAATGGATTGCCAGCTTGGCAATCCGTGTGAGTGATCACATGATCCAAGGGCCATAATTGATTCTCCAATGATTAGAGGAATGTACGGATGAGATTAGCAGGAGCGTCTAACTAACTCAGGCCCCTAGAAGGTTCTCTCAGCAGCTATAAAAGGCCCTCTTTTTTAGCTTAATTTAGTTTAGCTTATGAAATTTTCATGTATTTTCTTTAAATTCCTATTGTAATCTCTTTCCAGTAATGTAACAAGCTTTTAGTAAATGAAATTCAGTCTTCTTTTAATAAAATTGTTATAAATTCTCAAATAGCTCTAGTGTTCTCATGTTAATGACTCATAAGCTCTCAATAAGCTCTTATTAGCTCTCTAAGTCTCTAAGCTTAGATTGAGCTTAATTCAGTCTTATTAATCTACTTAAATAAATAAAATCAGCTAATTACCTTGATAATTAGACTTATTAAGCTTATGGAAGGGGATCCAATAATGGAAGGGATCCCAAGGACTTTACTGGCTTATCTTAGGATAAGCCAGAGCTGTTGATAAGCTCATTTGAGCCCTTTAGCTTCTGTTTAGCTGAAGCTCTAGTAAGTTCTCATTTAATTTCCTTTGTTCTTCAATATATAGCTTAATAATTGCTTATTAGTGTAGATCTGCTTATTTGCTTAATCTAGTTGCTTATTTGTTCTTACTATTATCTAATTGTGCTTATCAATCATGTTTCCTAATCTGTTTTTAGTTTTAGTATATTAGATCTTAGTATTTCATTACTTATCTTAAAAAAATTCATAAAAACCAAAAAATAAGTAGCTTAGCTTTAGATTCTTAATTCTAGCTTAATAAGTTGTTGAAATCTGTTTGTTAAGCTTGTTATAAGCTCATTGTTATCTGGTATCAAGGTTTTGTTAGCTGGATTTGATTTGCTCAAGTTTTATAAAAATCTGTCAAGTATTAAGGAGTGTTTGGATTAGGACTGTTTGACCTTTAAAAGTCAAAGGTATTTTGTGAATGCACTTTGGTTAGTTTGATGATCATATTTGATAAGGTTCTAAAAAGATTTTGATAATTAGTTTAGTCTTTTAAACATCTTATGACTTATTTTGTTTGACTGTGCACCAGGGGAGCTTTTGTTCTCATTAGATATTTGAGATTTTTGATCCAAACTTTCCTAGGTGTAATTTTTGCTTGTTAAGTGTTTAGACACACTCTTAAAGTGTGTCTATTGCAGGTTTGACCACCTTGGTCACCTGCATTTTTGGTTTAACCAATCTGTCAATTGCACCAGCAGTATTAACAATAAGTTAATACTGTTGGTCTTATTGAATCAAAGTTAGGGTAGCTTAAATAAGTTTTAGCTTTTAAAACTCAGTAGATTTATAGACTAGATATAGTTAAAGTTAGATTAAGTCTTTTTTCTAATTTTCTAGCTTAATAATTTAGGTGCATTTGCTTTTAAAAAGTTCATAAAAACTCAAAAAGCCATAAAAACAGTAGTAACTAGTCTAGCTTCTTAAATTTGAATTTCTAGCTTATAATGCTTGTTTTCATGATCTAGATTCATAGCTTATAAGTGATAGGTCAAGTTTCCAAAAGCTCAGTTTATGTCATAGCTTATAATGCTTCTTAGCTTGTTAAGTTTTTGATTTTTTAAGTTTTATTTCTGAGTTTGCTGTTTTTATCTTTAATTTCAATAGGCTTTTAATGAATTCAGTTAAAGTAGCTTTTCATATTTAGATTCTAGACATCATTAGCTTTTAGGATTAGCTTTTGGTTTTAGATTTGAGCTTATATTGAACTTTGTGCAAGTGATTTAGTCAAAACAAGCAATAGTGAGCTTAAAAGCTCACTTTCTGTTTTCAGTAGTTTCAAAAGCTCTTAGAGAGCTTATTTCTCACTTTCAGCTTATGTTGTTTTTATAAAAAGTGCTTAAAATGTGTGTTCTATAAGTTCCAACTTTTGGTTTTGAAAAAAAAGGGTGTTGCCAGCCTAGAACCCGCGACCTCTTGCTTATATGTCCTAAGTGTTAACCAGTGTGCTTCAATAGCTCATCTGGTTAACCTTCCTTTCATTTAATTAATATAGTCACTTTTCTTTTTCTTTCTTATTAATAAGCAGTAGTCTTACCAGCTTATTTTAGAGCTTATTTGTGTAGCTTTTAGGTTAGTCTCATTTTTCCTTTAATCTTTGTTAGGTTTAGGATTTTCCCTGAATTTTTTATAATTTTCTATTAAGTAGATTATTTTTAATCATTTTTCTTAGGGTTTTAAGTTCGAAAAATCATAAAAAATAGAAGAATAACTTTTAAAAATACAAAAAAATAGTTTTTAGCATTAGATTAAATACTTTTAGGTTTACATTCAGAAAAATCATTTTCAGCACTTTTAGATTTTAATTTTCATTTTTGAGCTTTCATTTTTAATTTTAAAAATAGGATTTTAATTTTAAAAATAGTTAAAAATAGTTTTCTGAGTTTTTATGTTATTTTAGACTTTTCTAAGTTTAAAAATCATTTTTCTTAATTTTTAGGACTTAATTTGCTATTTTTTAGGATTTAATTAGATTAAAATAGTTTTTAATTCATAATAAATTCAAAAATAATCAAAAAAATATTTTTCTTTTTCTTAAAATTTTCTTTTGTCTTATTCTAGGTTTAGAAATTTTGTTTGCATTTTTAAGAGTTAGTTTTGCTTATTTTGCTTTATTGTCGCGTTTTATTTGCTCCCGTTAATTGCTTAGTGTTTAATTGTTTTTAATTGCTAGTTTTTAATTGTTTCTTTTAATTGGTAGATTTAGATAATCAAATCAATCTTTGTTACCATTCAAAATCATTGTCCAAGCATCAAACGTGGTCTCAATTTCACAAGTCGTTGGGGAAACGACCCGGGTGATCATTCTTCCCGGTTAAATATACGTATTATATATTATATATATCTTTTAGAGTGAGCTTTTCTTAAGGGAGACTTTAGGAAAGTTCTTAATTGCTCTTTTGGTATAATATTATATTATATTTTTGCGTATATAAAACTAAGGTATTGCCGTGTCCTCACGCAATGCTATGAAGTAAGCATTTAGAAAACTAAGAATCTCAATCACCCTTGACTAATAACCTCGAAAAGTAGCTAAGTGTTCATCAAGGGAGTTAAAGACTCATAAGTTTTGAAAATCCCCGTCTTTACCATTTTTATATATATACACTTATTCCTACACATCTTTTTGTATTTTTCATTTTTCATATTAATCAACTAACTAGAACGTTTGACTTTCGTTATTTTATAACTTTAAGGGATCATAGAACAAGATGCATTTCGATCCGAGAATGCCCCAAAAAGGATAAATTCATCGTTCCTGACTTTCACTTATTCCAAACCAAGCTTAAAACGAAATCACTGTTAATTATGAGTTAAGATGCTAACACTACTCATATTTGCAACTTGTAAACTTTTCACTCCCGACAATTTATATCTTAAGGTGTATGTGCTATTTTGAATTTCAACCATGGATCAATGTTTTGCAACATTCTATGTTTCACGTTCCACCCGAGAATAATGAGTTTGAAGGCGAGATCATCCCATGTAGCGACTTTCGTCTCGGCACATCCCAACCTTGCGGTTAAGTGACCAGGCTTTTGACACCCCACAGAGACTAGTATCGGGACTCACGGACCTTAGGTTTCAAAAACTCTCAGGTTTTCCGTATGCACATAGCTTATAAAATATAATAGCCAAAGTTCAAAAGCATATTTGAATTTAACAAAAAGAGATCTTTTATTCACACTTAATATTAACTTTTTATGCAATTTGTAACCCTCGACCTTTTAGAAGGCTGCAACATCGGTTGTGAGCCGGCAAGATGCAGCAAACTTTTATCAGTCTCGGATTATTATTCTTACTATGGGCTTTCTTTAGAAGGCTGCAACATCGGTTGTGAGCCGGCAAGATGCAGCAAACTTTTATCAGCCCACAGTTTATATTTATTATATTTTTGCATTTTTCATCATTTTTTTTACATGGAAAACGTCTTTTTGAAAAATTCAAGTATAAAGTTGAACTAAGTCTAAAGTTATGCTATATACTACATTAAAATTTATTGGATTAATTTAATTTCCTAAAAGTAGCACGTATATTAATCAGGTTAAGAGCTTATGGGAGAAAAAGCGACAAATTACACATAGTGAGCTCTTAAGATTTCCAAATAATCCTTGTTTAGCATCCAACTCATACTTACCACAAACAAATATATCAACCTTCGCGCATTATTCGTCTAATGCTATTCTAATGAAAAGAACAAGCTAGAGCTCCACACTCCTCGATCGGGACAAAATTATACTCTTATTCTACCCAGCAGGAAAGTCAAAATTGTGACAAAACACTTATTTTATTTTTGAAAATTTTTAAATTTTTTCATTTTTTTGAAATTTTGGTGGTAAAAACGGGATTACGTGAAAACAACGGCTGCAGGCATAATCAAATCGAAGATCCCCCCAACACAAGAAAGAAACATAGTCCCTCAAAGTTTTTTACAAAGGTTTCTACGTAATCCTAACCGTTTATTGAATTATGCCTTAAAGATAACGTTAGTCCGATAAGATTAGGATAATTTGGGATTCCCAAATGAAGCGAGGAATGTGAATTGCGTCTTTGATCGAAGGACAAATACCGCGAGCACGAGAGGCTTCAAAAATCCGGGACATCCTGGACAATACAACACAAAACACAAAACATGGAAAAGGTAGAGGCAAGCCTCCTCACAACAACTAAACACTTATTCATTACTAAGCTAGCATACTACTATGGATAAACTAGGATAAGCATGGGGTGCCTCCCACGAAGCGCTTGTTTAGGGTCACTAAGCTTGACCCAATTCCCTGAATTTAGTTGTCCTTAGGGAAGGTTTGGAGGTCCGGGATATCCATAGCAGGGACATCACCTCCAAAGTAGTGCTTCAGACGATGACCATTTTTTTTTTTTAAAACCCTTTTAGTTTTGAAGTTTTATTTTTTTTTAGTATTTTTAGCCCGGAGTTATAGGATAAACTCAACGGTGCCATACGGGAAAACTTGAACAATGGAATGGCCCTGCACCAGCGGGACTTCAACTTTTCGGAGAAAATTTTCAAACTTGAGTTAAAGAGGAGGACTTGATCACCGACGTTGAAACGCGGTTTTTTGATCTTTGCTGGCGTCATGACATCCTTCTTAGTTTTTCTCTTTGATAAATAAAGAAGTTCATAGGCTTGATCACGCAGTTCACTTAATTTCATGAGTTGACCTTTGCGTTGAACACTCCGCGGTTTTTGAGATCAAAGTTTCATGTTTAAGGGCCTAGTAGGCTTTGTGCTCTAACTCAATCGGCTGATGACATGCCTTTCCATATACAAGCTTGTACGGAGTACACCCGATGGGTGTTTTGTATGTTGTACGGAAGGCCCAGAGCGTCAATCCAGTTGTTCGACCAAAGAGGCCACGATTTTCGCCACTGCTTTCAAGAATTCCTTTTTAAAACCATGATTCGATACTTCAAACTTGCCAACTTTGTCCTGAGGGTGAATATGCGGTGGAGAGACGATGAGTGACTTCGTATTTAAGCATGACCTTTGCAAACTGGTCATTGCAAAAATGTGTTCCGCGATCACTGATGATGGCACGAGGGGCCGAATCGGGCAAAAAGAGATTTTAAAAACTTAACTACAACTCTAGCATCATTTGTGGGGAGCGCCTTTGCTTCAACCCTTTTTGAAAGATAATCAACAGCTACGAGGATGTATTTATTCCCATGCGAAGACGGAAATGGTCCTATAAAATCGATCCCCCATACATCGAAGATTTCACAAACTTGGATAGCATTTTGAGGCATCTCATTTCGTTATGAAATTTTACCTGGTCTTTGACATGTATCACAAGATTTGATCATTGTATGGGCATCTCAATATATGGTTGGCCAAAAGAAACCGGCATCAAATACTTTTCGAGCGGTGAGATTGGCACTATGATGGCCCCCGGTGGGTCCTTCATGACAAGCTTTGAGGATATCAATAGCTTTTTGCCCATGCATACACCGTCGAATGATTTGATCTGCACAGATCTTGAATAGAAAGGTATCGTCCCAGAAGTAGTATTTGACATCTTTGAAAAACTTGTTTTTCTGCTGGGATGACATTGCCTTGACAATGAAATTCCCCGCATGGTAGTTTGCTAAATCTGCAAACCATGGGGTACTATCAATACGAAGAGCAATCGTTCTAAGAGTTTCGAGGGGAAATGTTTCCGTGATTTCCTTGTTCTCAAATTTATCTTGATGATGGTTCTCAAGTCTGGAAAGATGATCAGCGGCCAGATTCTCTGCTCTTTTTTTGTCTCGAATGATAACATCGAATTCTTGGAGCAAAAGGATCCACCGCATTAGTCTTGGCTTAGCATCCTTTTTAGCGAAGAGATACTTTATAGAAGAATGGTCAGTATACACTATGCTCTTGGACAAAACGAGATATGACCGGAACTTCTTAAAAGCGTACACTACAGCAAGTAATTCTTTTTCGGTCTCTAAATTATATGCAACTTTTGTCTTTCATAAAAACTTAAGTCATCTTTTGAGATTTTGTTTAAATGTATGTTGGATGTTTATGACATCAAAAACTTATGGGACCTAATGTATTAACTCTGATATTTTGCTATAAATGAAATATTATCTTAAAACGTCCATTCTTGGTCGTTTCCTATATCTTGTTTGTTGTACTTGAAGTAGCACCCTAATTTTTACTATTCCGCTGCTACCTGATTTTGGGGGGTGTTATAGGGCAAATGAGAATTAAAGGGTTAGAAGGTTAATTCATGAGCTCGTTAACACTAAGGAGGGGTCATATCAGTCAAATCAAGGGTTACTTAAGCTCACACGCAAGATGAGGCCACGTCATCAATGGAAGAAGCACAAAGAGGTGTTGGTTTTGCACTGCTAGCTCTCAGAGAAGAAACACAAGTATGCCTCACAGGGATTGCCACGTTGGCAATCCGTGTGAGGTCACTTAGTGATCCAATGGCCAAAAACAAAGATCAAAAATGAAAGAAAGATCAAGGGTGGATGATTGATGAAGGCAAGGGGCTAGAAGGTTCTTTGTTCAGCTATAAATAGCCCTCAATAGTTCACACACACGATATATATTTTTTTATTTTCACCTAGTTAATTTTAGCTTGTAGCTTTAGATTTAAGTTTTAGCTTAATTTCCTTTTTCTAGCTTAATTTACCTTTTAAACATTGTAACTTTCATTTCAAGTATTGTAACAACAATGCCTTCCCCTTTTACCAAGAAATGGCTTTTCTCCCAGATGAGGACCAAATAGGTGTCTTCACACCCGATTTAGCATTTTGTCAAATGGCTAGGCATTTAGAAGAAGTGAATCCCCCGAATACTGAAAAGTCATCCAAAAAGCATACTTCCAACGTTTTTTTCGATCATGTCTGGAAGATAGCCATCATACATCGTTGTAACCGTGCCGGTGTGCATTGCATATCCCAAAAAGGCATCGACTATAGGCACATGTTCCGTAATGGGCAAGTAAATGTAGTCTTTTCTTTATCATCGGGTCTATGGGAATCTGGAAATACCCAAAAAATCCATCGAGGAAACAATATAATTGGTTTCCGCGAGTCTTTCGAGTCATTTGGTCCATGAAGGAAGTGGGAAGTGGTACCTTTCGGGTACCTCATTCAACTTCTAAAGTCCGATGCATACTCTCCACCCTATGACCAATCGAGTCGTATAATAATCATTTTTTATCAATATTCACGACGGACAGCCACCCTTCTTTGTACACAATGCACCGGCTTACCCATGGACTGTCAGAGGATCGGAAAAATCAATCCGGCTTCACGAGCTTTTCAACTTCTTTCTTGATGACGCGAGGATTTTCTTTGGGTTCACCCGCCTTTGAAGATGAACCGTGGTGCTTTCGTATTCCTCTTCCATGAGAATTTTGTGGGTACAAAACTCTAGGTCGATACCCTTGATATCAGAAAGTTTCCAAGCGATGGCTCGCTTGTGGGACTTAAGAACCTCGATTAGAGCTGCCTTTTCCTCATTTTTCAAGTCTTTTGCAATTATGACGGGTAACTTGTCGTCACCCTCCAAAAATGCATATTCCAAATGAGGTGGCAAGTCCTTGAGTTCAACCTCAGGGGGCTCATTAAACGAGAATTTTTCATATTTGTTCACAAAATCATAAGATCGATTCGAGTGTCAGGAAAATAAATTCCTTGGAGAGGTGGTGATGGTTCACTATTGATAATATGCTCGAGGATAAGTATGTCCCCCTACATGTTCATGAAAAGTTGATCAACTTCCGGAGAGTTGATCATCCTCTAAAGCAAGAAAAGAGTCGGCTTCTTCGAAAAGGAGAAAGTCACTATCCTCGAACTGAGTTAAGGTTGGAGAAGAAGTAGAGACGATTGGATCATAGTAAGGAGTGGGATTGCCACTCGAGATCACATTTGAGAAACCAAGAACTTCTTGAGAGTATTCTTCACAAGCCATATCAATGACGTCAATTCGGTTTGCAGTCATATGATTATAGTCGGCTGTGTACCTCGAAGTCTGGTTCAGATTGAATGTAATAGCCTCTCTGCCAACACGAAGGGTTATCTCACCTTCGTATACATCGATTAATGCACGACTTGTTTTTAAGAAACTCCTCCCGAGAATTAGAGGTACTCGGGGGTCTGGTTCAAAATCAACAACTACGAAATCTGCAGGAAATTGGAACTTTCCCACGATACCGATTGGTTCAGAGATTGAACGGTCCGCTAATTCAAGCGTCATGCAAGTCGGGGTTAGTTCGGAAAGAGAGAGAGTTTTCCAGACGGAATATGGCATAAGATTAATGCTTGCACCAAGATCGGCCAAGGCGTTGCATGTATTAATCCCGGAAAATTCACATGGAATGAGAAATCGGCCAGGGTCTCCAAGTTTCTTTGGTAACTTGTTTAGGATGACGGCTGAGCAATTCTCATTCAATGGGGTTCTAGCCATTTCACTCAACTTTTCCTTGTTTCCGATTAAGGTTTTTAGAGTCGAGGCGAATTTTGGCATGAGCATCAAGGCATCCGTAAAGCTAATTTCGAAACTCAAATCCCGAAAGATTTCATAGAATTTCTCAATTTGGTCGTTAGCTTTCTCACGACGTCTTTCATCATTTCTTCTTGAAGGAAATGGAATTGATGCTTTTTGGTTAGGCCTTGAAGCACTAACTGGAGCATTTGCGGGCTCAGAGATTGATTCATGATTGACAATAGGGACAACCGGAGGTGGGACGTCTTCGGTGCTTCCGTTATTAGTAGGATGCATCGTGTCCTTTGTGACCTCGGTATCACGTTCCATTACTTTAGGAGAAGAAGAAGTAATAGGAATCGTGGGTCCCTTGTAAGCTACACCACTTCGAGTGGTAATACCCTTTAAATCCTCTTTCGGGTTAGTAACGGTGTTACTAGGAAGAGTTCCCGAAGTAGAGGCGGTATTCATCTTGATGAAGTTACCTAGCATACTTTCAAGTCTTTGATTTGAAGTAGCCAAGTTGTTCAATTGATTTTGCATGTTTTGACCTTGAGTTTGCATGTTCCTCATTACGTAGCTATGGAAATCTTCCTTTGATACACCTTGAATTTGAGGAGCTGGAGCTTGATAGGCGGGAGCTTGATAAGCAGGAGGTTGAACAACCTGAGGTCGATAGATTTGACCTTGATGAACCGGGGATTGGTAAGCTGGAGCTTGATTGAAATTCCCTTGGTTTTGGTTGTAACGATTCTGATTGTTTCCTTGATTTTGCACATGATGGTTTTGAACGGGAGGAAAACCGGGTGGTCGAATTTGATTTGAAATCGGGGCTCGATAACCGGTGTTTCCTTGGTTGAAGTTAGCTGCGGCTGCTTGAGAGACATATTCTTGGATATTATCTCTATAAACATTGCCAGAAGTGGCTGGACAAGTTTGGTAGGAATGAGCACCACCGCAAGTAACACAACTTTCCTCAACCGCTTTGACAGGAGTAGGAGCGGGAGATTGATTTTTCTTGTCAAGGAGTAAAGCTTTCACCATTTCTTTTAACTCAGCAACTTCGGAAGAGATTCCGGGGGTGGAAGTGCTCGCACTCACTTTGGCAACAACGGGTTTGTTACGTGAATTACGAACTTTGGATTTGCTTTCAATGATTCTTAGGCAATCACGAGGCATTTTGTCCAAAAAGTTGCCACCCGCGGCGGAATTTAACGAATCTTGATCGTTAGAGTTCAAGGCATTATAGAATGTATCAAGTTGATGCAATTCAGAAAATCCATGATGTGGACATGCCCGAAGAAGATCATTAAATCTATCCCATGCTTCATAAAACGTCTCATCAAATCTTTGTTGAAATCTCGTGATTTCATTTCGAAGATTTGTGGTTTTGGAAGGAGGGAAAAATTTGTTGATGAATTTTGAAACAAGATCATCCCATGTTTGAATCGATCGAGGGGGTTCTTTCTCTAGCCAAATCCGGGCTGCACCCTCGAGGGAAAATGGGAAAAGCATAAGCTTTACCGACGTACTCGGGACGTTCGGGAACTTCATCGTAGAAGTGATCTTGTTGAAATATCGGATGTGGGCATGAGGATCTTCTTTGTCATGTCCGAAGAATTGCTTGTTTTGAACGAGGTTGATTAAACCATGCTTCAACTCAAAGTTAGCATTGATTTCAGGGACTACAATTGCATCTTCGTACCCCTCGGTGGGTGCTTCGAGCAATTGAGCCATGGTACGTTGATCATCCATTGGAGGTGGGGGAGGAGGTGGTGGATTTTCAAGAGGGTCTTCAAGATTGAATGGTTCAACAACAGCTGGTGGGGCCTGTTGTTGTTGATTATGAAGATTACGAGTTTGGGAACGAGTGTGCATACACTAAAAAGGAAAATTTACACTAATTTTTTTTTGGTTTTTTGGTTTATCGAAAGTAAATTCACAATTTATTTTAATAACGGACAACGAAGAAGACAACTTAAGCCTAATAATCGACAAGCTTCTCGGTAACTCTTCGAAAAGAAAAACGCACAAAGGAGCGGAGGAATAGGAAAGCGCGAAGCTATTAAAAACCTTTTTCCTTTAGGGTCGTAGTTCCTAGGAACAACCCGCCTTATACCCCTCTTAGAGTTTGTTTATCTTTTAAAAGGTGAACCGTACTTCGCTAGTGACACAAAAGGCAAGTTTTTAAATCTTTTGTTCGAATTGGGAACCACAAAGTTCACCGGAAGTTATTATGATAATACCTCAGTTGAGAATATTATATTTTGGTATTTTACCAATTTGTGAATTTTATTTGATAATTAAAGACAATGTTTTTATATTTTTGATTTTCTCTTCTTTTTTTTTAGTTTTTTTTTAAATGATAATTATACTAAAAAGAAAATGAAAATATTTTTGTACTTTTTGGTTTTTTTTTTTTATAGATAATATGCACAGATTCAAACACAAATGATCAACAGCAACGATAGTCGGTATCACAGCCTCCCCGGCAACGGCGCCAAAAATTGATTGTTAATTTTTCTTCAAATTATAATATATATAATATATATTAAAATATAAAATATATAAGTATAATCTAAAAAAAACACAAACCAATGAAACCAGGAGCAGTATAGACTTTTCCCGGGTCGTTAATCCCCAACGAGGCTGTGCTGGAAAATCGATACAGTCGGAAGATTGGAGTTTGAAAGAGAGAAATGATTTGAGAGTGTGGAAAGCTAAGTTAAACAATAACAAACTAAAACGTTTAAGAAAAACCTAAAAATTATGAAATTAAGCTAGAAAACGAGGGCACTAATCCCGAACAAAAGGGCAAAAACCTAAATTCTTCAAAATTAACCCTACGGAGAAATTTTTGCTTCTAAACTACTCTAGGGGACTAATAACGAAGAATGAAAAAGACTAGACTGAAAACGGAGGTCGTTTGACCCAAAAACGAGTCAAGACAAAAATCACACCCGAGCCCCGTTCTTTAAAAATCAAAATGTTACAAAAATGACCCTACGAAAATTTTTGTATTTTTCCTACGAACTATATGATTAAAGAAAATTTTCTAAAAAAGAAAAATATTTTTTTTTATAATTTTTGAAACCAAAGATTTGTAACTTTTAACTAAATTAAATTATAAAAAAATACTAAACTACTTTTAAAAATTCTGAAAATTTTACCTAAAATACTAGATACTATAACTAACCTACGAAAAATAAGAAACCAAAGATTTGCTTATAAATAAGCCCGAAAATAAGCTGTAAACAGCTTATAGCCTTAAAGTGGAAAACAAGGTTAAATACTAAAGCCCTTGGGATACTTAAAAAAAAAAAAAAAAAAAAATTACTAACTAAAGTCCCAAGGGCGCAGCGGTAAGTGTGGAGTGTATAGAAGGGATGTATCGAGGGTAGAGACCCGGGTTCGAGTCTTGCTCACCCGGGTCACCCCTTGTCTTCCCTTTTTTTTTTATAAAAAACTTTGTGAACCAAAGTTGTTAAGCTTGATGAGCTTAACAATTTTCAAAACTACAACTTTTTGTAAAAAGCTAAGAATAAGCTGAAAATGAGCTTTTAAAAACGGACAGAAGCTTAAACAAGCTTAACAGCTTAAAATGGCTAAGTCTTTTTGGGCTTTTAAACTAATAAGCTAAAGTTAAAGAAAATAAGCTTAAAGGGGTTCCTAAACTAACCTAAATAAGCACTAAGTACTAAAATGTATAAACTAAATAAGCTTAAAAAGGGCTTATATTGACAGAAACTAAACTAGGCTTAAAAACAAAAGGCTACTAACTGTTGACTCAAAATAAGCTATGAAAAAGGCAAATAAGCATACACAACTTCACAAACTATCAAAGTGAGCTACTAAGAACAATAAATAAGCACATGGGATAAGCTCAATAAGCCAAGAAATAGCTTAATACCCACAACAGTACTAACTAAAGAGTTAGTACTGTTGGTGTAAAACTTAAGCTAGGGACACGTTTTTTGGCTTAAGAATAAGCTATCAAAAGGGCTTTTTAAGGCCTGAAACTAAGGGAGCTTAACAAAGAGCTTATTGGCTCTTAAGATAAGCTAAAAGCTAGGACTTAGGTTTACTAAAAAGCTAAATAAGATGGCTTAAAATTCACCCCTTAGCACCAGGGGAAAACTAAGCTAAAACAAGGGCTTATATTGACAGCTTATTTTAAGCTGTCAAATAAGCTCAAAATTAAAAGCAAAGTTAAAACAGCTTAAGAATGGCTTAAAGTGAGCTTATGCTCAAATTTTAAGCTTCTAAGAACGAAGAAAACCTGCTGATTTTTATCCTTGAAAAAGGGCTTTGGTTCTTTTTGAAATAATGACACAAAAACCTTTGGCAGTTTTGACTCAAAAAGTCAAGTAACTCAAAGTTCTTGACAGCTTGTTTAGACACTCTAATAACACAACTTTTTAAACCACAACTCAAATATACAATGGCTTATCCAAATAAGCCATTGTATCCTTTTTTTAAAAAAACAACAGTTTCAAATAACACTTGTAAAAACTTAAAAAACAGGATTTGACTAAAAAACTTTGGTAAAACAGACTCAAATAAGCTCAAATACTTAAGCTAAATCTACCCATGTAACCCCAACCCATACCTTGCTGTTTTGACCCGTTTTCATGCTTAACCCAAACACCCCTTAATATTCTAAGAATGATTTTTAAACCTATAAAAGCTAAATTAAACTAGAATTTTTAAAAGACTACTACTACTTATGCAATATTAAACAATAAAAAGTGAAAAGCAACACAAATAAGCACTTTTAAAAGATAATAAGCTAATGACTTAAATAAGCTATTTTTAGACAGTTTTCAATCAAATTACATGAAAATGAAATGAAAGCACTAAAAGGCATACTTAAGCATTAATGAACACAAATAAGCACAAAAGAACATTAATAAGCTAAAAATAAGCTAATAAGCAATGCTACAGTAACTATTAAGCAAAATTTAAAGAGAATGTACCTTTAACCCTTGCTCAAAACAGGGTTTTTGAAACCTAATAAGCTCTAAAATCCTACCCCAAGCTTATGAATAAGCTTAAACTAAGCAAACCCAATGAGCCTTCCAATATTGCTCATTCATCCAATGCTTGATCCAACAGTAACTTTGTTCCCCTTTTTGAATTTTTCTTAAAGTTTTGTATAATAGTTTAAAAACAGGTTATAAATGGCTTATATTGAGAGCTTAAAGGTTTTTAAAGAGATATTTGTAACTTAGAACACAAATGTAAAACTAAAACTGAATTTTCATTAAAAAAAGTGAAGTACAAGTACATAAAAGAACTAAACTGAAAACTTAACACACTAAAACTTTTAAACTCTCAAAAAAAACTCTTTGCCTCAAGGGCTTACAAAGCTTAAATAGGAAAACACAAGCTAGGGTTTTCTTCGTCTTCTTGCTGGTGTGTTTCTTTGTAGACACACAAATGAAGTGTGTTTGTTGTGAGAGTGTAGACAGCTTTTGATCTTGGCCCTTCATTCACCTTGGTGCCCAAGTCGAAATTTATCAACCTTTGATGATCTTGGTGGGAGTTTGGATTGCCAACATGGCAAACCCATGTGGGGGGTGGGGTTAAGGGATTGTGAAAGGTTTGGATGTTTGTGGGAGGTCAACGAGGTGACAGAGGTGGGGTATGGAGGTTTGGCGGGAAAGAATCGAGGAAGATATACAGTAGTTTGAAACATAGGGGTGAAGTTTGGGGATTTGACCAAATTGGTCCCTCAAGGTGTATATAGTTGTTGCAATTTTCGTCCTTGGTTAATGAAAGTTTGGGGACTTTGGCAGTTTCAGTCCCTGAAAGTTATAAAGGCAATTGCATCACAAGTCCTTGCGGGTTATATCTTTGGGAGATTGGCAGACTTAACTCTTGTGGTTAAGTCTTTGGGCTCTTGGCAGTTTGGGTCCCTCATAACTTTTTATTCTTATCTTCTTTTAAAACAAGTTTAGGGATTGGCACATTTAGCCCTCAAACTTATTTTTCTTCACTTGTGGCCTTTGGATTTGTCGGGGTTGACTTGGGTTGACTTTTTTAGACTTGGGCTTGGACTTGACTGTGTCTTTTCCACGTTTTTCCATTCCGTGCCCGGTTTTGTTGTTTTGGCTTCGTTTTTCGTCTTTTTCTTAGATATCCGTTCCTGCACAACACAATTAGCAAAACAAACATATTTTTGGCATTTTAAGTCCGTTTTTTGTTATTTTAGCTCGTTTTTAAAGGTAAAAGGTATGTGTAATTAAACACATACCAACCGCTAAATGGCCTACTTGTAATTAGAGGGAGGACAAATATTGCAACATTGGAGACTTACCTGGATTCATTCGTGAAGGGAATTCAATTCGCTATGAAGATTATGAATGGTACAATACAATTGAAGATAGTGAATTAAAGGAGGAAGCTTTGATTAATAAAAGGATCTTGGAAGAATCAATGAATGCAATGAAGGAATCAAGTGACGATAAGTGGGACCATGATTCGCCTGTTGACGAATGGAAGGATTATGAGCACACTACTTACATTAGAACAGATACCTCCTCTAATCAAAATACTTACAATAACATTTGTCAAATAGTTATGAATCATTGTAAACTCAAGAGGAACAAGGATGGTTTGATAAATACGAGCTTATGGGAGATGACGATGATGACATCGGTTATTTAGAAGACTACTTGATTCAAAAAGACCCTCCTTACTAGGTTAACGAAGATGAAGAAAGATCAAAAAAAGATGATGCAAGCTACTTGGGATTCCCTACGTGAAACCACCAACATGCAAAGCGAAGAAGTTCGAGGTAGTTAAATATTAATTTGGGCCAGTGGAGGAATATGTCATAATCACGAAATATGAATATGACATTTGGGTCCGAACCGAAGAAAACATTTCTCATCTCTACCAAGATATTTTCCATAAGAAGGACGA
>BQNB010063548.1:0-35643 GCA_026074375.1 Tanacetum coccineum | reverse complement strand
TTTGTGGTGTATCAAATGGATGTAAAAAGTGCTTTTCTCTATGGGAAGATGGAAGACGAGGTGTATGTATGTCAACCACCAGGATTTGAAGATCCAGACTTTCCTGATAGAGTGTACAAGGTTAAAAAAGCACTATATGGACTACATTAAGCTCCTAGAGCTTGGTATGAAACCTTGTCAACATATCTGTTAGACAATGAGTTTCAAAGTGGGAAAATTGACAAAACCTTATTCATCAAAAGGTACAAAGGTGATATTTTGCTGGTCCAAGTGTATGTGAATGATATCATCTTTGGTTTAACAAAGAATGAGCTATGCAATGCATTTGAGAAGTTGATGCATGAGAAGATGAGTTCTGTGGGAGAACTTACATTCTTTTTGGGATTACTAGTGCAACAGAAGAAGGATGGCATATTTATTAGTCAAGATAAATATGTTGGTGAAATTCTAAAGAAATTTGGGTTTACAAAAGTCAAGACTGCAAGCACACCAATGGAAACTCAAAAGCCTCTGCTCAAGGATGAAGATGGAGAAGAAGTGGATGTTCATATGTATAGGTCAATGATTGGTTCATTGATGTATCTTACATCTTGAATACCTGACATCATGTTTTCAGTGTGTGCTTGTGCTAGATACCAAGTCAATCCAAAGGTTTCACATCTTCATGCAGTGAAAAGGATTTTTAGGTACCTAAAAGGTTAACCAAAATTGGGCCTTTGGTATCCAAAAGATTCTTCTTGTGATTTGGTAGCATACACTGATAGTGATTATGCTGGAGCAAGCTTGGATAGGAAGTCTACAACAGGAGGTTGTTAGTTCCTTGGAAGTAGATTAATATCATGGCAGTGCAAGAAACAAACAGTGGTTGCAAATTCCACAACAGAAGCTGAATATGTGTCTGCTTCAAGTTGTTGTGGACAAGTGCTTTGGATTCAGAATCAACTACTTGATTATAGGTACAATTTTATGTATACCAAGATCTTTATTGACAATAACAGTACTATTTGCATAATTAAAAATCCTATTTTTCATTCAAAAACAAAGCATATAAAGATTAGACACCATTTTATTAGGGATTGCAATGAAAAGAAGTTGATTCAAATGGTCAAAATCCATACTGACATGAATGTTGCAGATTTGCTTACAAAAGCTTTTGATGTAAGTAGATTTTAATATTTGATTGCTAGTATTGAAATGTTAAATCTCTAAAATCTTTTATCACTTTATGTTTTTGTAGAGTTTTGTATGAATCAGTACTGTTATTCATGTCATTAAAAGATTCTGATGTTAAGTATAATTAGTGCTGCTGGTTATACTTAATATTGCCGAGTTAATACTGGTAGTTATACTTAATACTGTTGGTATAATTAATATTGTGATTATTGTGAAAATTGCTATGGATTGTATTTTCTTGGTTTTTGGACTAACATTTTGCAAAAAAAGCAAAGAAAAATGTTAGATTGATAATGGAAAAGCTGGTTATTAAATAAAATAGACAGAGTGATTTGGTGAGAAAAAGAATTGAGAGAGTTGGTGAGAATAAAAACAGAAAGTGAGCTGTGTGGAATAAAAACAGACAAAGTGATTTGGTGAGCAAAAGAATTGAGAGAATTTGTAAGTTGAAAAACAGAAAGAGAGTTGAATATGTTAAAAACAGACAGAGTGTTTGGAATGGTAAAAGTTAATTCTGCTAGGCATAACTTACTACTGCTGTTGAAAGTTAATGCAGGCATAACTTTCAACTACTGGTGAAAGTTAATGTTGTTAGGCATAAACTTACAACTGCTGGTAAACGTTAATGTTGTTGAGGGTATTTTCATAAATACTTTGATTAAGGGTTTCAATCACTCAGTTAATCAATTTCATTCAATCATATACTCTCTAATCACAAACCCTAACTCAATTTCATCATTCATCATCAAAACCCAACATAATGACGACCCTAAAGTTTGCTGATACTTATAACATGGTTGCATTTTTGTCTAAACCCGCTGAGAGTGAAGGGTTTGAGCAGATAGTGAATTTATTGAATGCACACCCTATTAAGCATGCATTAACGGTTAATCCTACAATCTATACTTCATGCATTGAACAATTCTGGGCTATTGTCAAGGCAAAAACTCTCAATGGGGAAGTACAGTTACAAGCCCTAGTGGATGGAAAGAAGATAATCATTACTGAGTCGATTGTAAGAAGAGATCTTCAATTAGAAGATGCTGAAGGTGTTGATTGTCTACCCAATGCTACTATCTTTGAACAACTTACACTGATAGGGTATGAGAAAATTTCACAGAAGCTTACTTTCTATAAGGCATTCTTCTCCCTACAATAGAAATTCCTTATTCATAATGTTCTACAATGCTTAAGTCCAAAAACATCTGCATGGAATGAATTTAGTTGCACTATGGCTTCTGCAATCATCTATTTAGCTACAAACCAGAACTTTAACTTTTCAAAGTACATTTTTTAAAAGTATGGTTAAAAACCTGGAGAATGTGTCTGGTAAATTTTTGATGTATCCAAGGTTTGTACAAGTGTTTGTCAACCAACAACTTGAAGGGATGCCAACTCATAAGAGAATTTACATTGCACCCTCTCACACTAAGAAGATATTTGGGAATATGAGAAGGGTAGGGAAAAGTTTTTCTAGAATGGAAACATCATTATTCCAAACAATGGTGGTACAAGATCAAGAAGAAATAGGTGAAGGTTCAGCAAATCCAACTGATCCCCATCACACACCCACTATTATTCAACCATCAACATCTCAACCTCAAAAGAAACAAAAACCTAGGAAGCCAAAAAGAAAGGACACTCAAATACCTCAGTCTAGTGGACCTACTGAACATGTAGTAGATGAGGTTGTCTATAAGGAGTTGGATGTGTGAGCCTTAAAATATTGAGTCGAACATGAAGTTCGTCCATTATGTATGTTAGTCTCGGTCAATCAATTAGTTAACGTTGTAATAGGAAAGTATCGGGAATCTGGCTCGATAATTAAACTAATATTGTATATATTTCGGGTTTAATCCCAAGCAAGACCCGAGCCCAGATCCTAGTTAAATATCCCGCACGTCACTTTAAGTGTCGGGGTATATATATACCTTTTCCACTTTGGAAAAGGTACATGTTGATTTCATTTTCTTTCTATTCACTCTCAACTCTCTCTCTCTTCTTTCTATCTCTAAAACATCATCTCTTCTTTCTCTCTTCTTGATATAAGATTCGTGATTGTTATATGAAGTGAAGTGATATACGGGATCCTACACCAAGAACTTCTCATAAAGTGATTAATCTTGCAAAGTCAACTTCTCATATGCACGAACGTGCCATATAAAGTTTTAAGCATATACAAACCCTAAAATATTAAGCATATACATAATCATAATAGAATAAGCAATCCAAAATCATAACAAAACACAAACATACAAAACATACCCCAATAAAATGCAATTAAAGATGAATCAACCATAAAGAAAGATAATCTTCCGGCACCACAAAACTCCCAAAATTGAAACCTTGAAACCCTAAATATTGTGTGAATCAAACCACATGCATACACCAACCTAACCTACGGAATTGAAAATAATATTGTGTGAAACAATTTAGAGGTGTGTGTGTTTGTGAATCAATTGAGAGGTGTGTGTGTTTTTGGGCGGTGGAAACTGAGAGGGAGGTAATGGAAGCGGGTGGAAGATACGTGTTTGGTCGGGTCAAAGTAATAAACACACAAACGAAGGCGGGTCGGGATCGGATCCGCCATGTCAAAGTAATAAACACACAAATGAATATGGGTCGGGTCAAAACATTAAATTTGCACCGGGCGATCCCGGTGATTGTAAGGTTTTATAATTCATACATCTACTTAATGTCTGCTTAGTTCTATCTTTTTGTTCCTCCCCGAGTCGAATCGAGACCCTTCATAATACATAGAAACCTTATGCGCTGATGTATTATTTGTAAGACTTCTAATAAAGGGGTAAAAACAAAACAACAAATGTATTATTTGTAAGACTTCTAATAAAAAATCAGCTTATTTGAGTTTGGTGATATGAACTCACTGTATACTTTCAAACAATTTTAGCAAACAAATTATGTAGTTATAAATATACGTATTTACAAGAAATGTTGAAAACCTCTTTTAAACACATGTGGTTTTATTAAAAGAAATCTTATTACTTAGTTATCTAAACATTTGATGGTAAGCTTATTTGACAACCTTTTTATTCAATCTGAACAATCTTGTAGAGAACTTAGAAGTAGTTCAAAAAACCCACGTCAAAGACTAGGTAAAACTAGACTCGAGTATGACATATAACCGGTTTGGTAGGAGTTTTTTTGGAGCTTTTTGTAGAGTTGTAAGCTTTTTGTTACAAAAATAATCTCTTCCAAAATAAATAGCTCTGTTTGGATGCATCAACTTTAAGCTTTTATTTTAAACAAGTAGATCCTAAATGAAAAGCTGATTGATGAAGCTTTTAAAATTGTTAGGAGCTGTTAAGTCTGTGAATTACTGATATACACTCCAACCATAATATAATCTATTTAAATGTGTCCTTTTAAGTCATTTTACATTTTATAATTGCTAATTTACCAAACACTTTTATTGAAAAAAATATACAACTTGTAAATCATGTTAACATCTTTGCAGTTTATAGCTTACAGTTTACAGCTTACAACATACAACTTACAGTCAGTTTTGCCAAACATACCCATAAACCCACCAAAGACCCTTACTTGTTCATTTGAATTTAACCACAAACCATCACATGGCATATTTTGTTGAATTTTATTTCATGATCACAAGTAGTAATATTGTATATTAGTGTTAAGCTCATTAACCAAAATGTTATAAGACTCGGATGAATAATGTTATAAGACTCGAATGATTATTCATCCATCGTTACTAACAGTTACATTTTTGATTATATACCATATCAACGTTAGGCTAACATTTGCAGTAGTTACTATAGATGACATATGTGTAAGGATATTACACCCACGACAAAGGACCACACAACAAATAACCAAACAATTAAGAACAACGAATAACAAACACAACACACAACTATTTGCCGGTTCGGCCCCTCAAGCCTAATCCACTAGAAAAACTTAATATAGTTTTGTGATTACAAGATTGAGACGCTTAACTCTTAAAAAAATACTCACAAGTTTTTCTCACCTCTCTTTGGATTATAAAAATCCTACATAATCATCCTCTATTTATATAGGCTAAACAGGGCCGGATTTGAGGGTGTGCAAGGTGGGCGACCGCACAGGGCCCCAAAAATTTTAGGGGCACCAAAATTTATCCCGTTAACAATTATGTGCATTATCTTTTAAAAATGATGACACTTTATATATAACGTTTCTTATTGCAGGGCCTCATTATGTAATTTCGCTCAGGGCCTTTAAAAATTTCATAAATTTAGAGACGGCCCTGAGGCTAAACACACTCTTTTCCTAATACTTCCAAGTAAAGTAACATAGATTATTCGGTATTTTCTGTCCTTGAATAACTAGTTGATCTCTCTTGTAAACCTTGCAAGTGTCTTTTCTTCCAACATAACGGTACCCACGGGACTTCAACACACCAAGTGAAAGAATATTCCTAGCCGCACCCGGAACATACTTCACATTCAAAGTGGTTTTCACACTTCCATCATGAAGCTTGAAACGTACACTCCCGACACCTTCAATCTTCATCATTTGCTTACTACCCATTTTGATTTCACCAAATTGTCCTTTGCCGTTCAACGTCTTAAACATAGCACGATCATTGCATATATGTGATGACACTGCATTATCCAACACCCACTTTGGTTTTTCCTCTCTCAAAATTCCATCTATTGGAGTTTCCGTCATAAGAAACTCATCACCACCATTGTCAACTACATTCATCTCACCATCATCGACTTTCTTTTTTCCCTTCGAATCTCGTAAACTCTTCAAGTCTTCACGAAATTGAGGACACCTTACTTGCATATAACCCTTATCCCCGCAATAGTAGCATTCGACAACACTCATGTCTCGATCTCCTCCCATTCGAGACTTCGAACGCCCTTTCGAACTACCGTGTTGGAAATTTCTAACTCTTCCAGAGTCATCTGCGAGTAACACTTTATCGCTACTCGAGGAACTATCATTCCCCGTCATTCTCTCATTATCACGCAACGCCTTTAGCACATCCTCAAATGTCAAAGTGGTCCTCCCCGTCAACATAGTTTGCATAAACGGCTTATATGATTTCGGTAACGATGACAACATCAACAAGGCTTGTTCTTCATCTTTGATAACATCATCTACATTAGCTAATTGACAAACCAACTGATTAAAAGAATAATGTGATCATGCAGATTACTTCCCTCTTCAAGTTTCAACGAATACAATTCCATATTCAAAAATAATCTATACGTCAACGACTTTGATGCATAAATATTCATGAGCTTGTCCCAAATATCCTTCGGTGTCTTCTCCTTTAAAACACAGTATTTGATTTCAGGTGCCAATGCCAACCTAATTGTACTCGAAGCCTTCTTTTGCATCGTCTTCTAAACATCATCTTTCATCTCTGCTGGTTGTTTCTCCTCCAAAGCTTCATCAATACCTTGTTGTACTAACACATCCTCAATCGTCATCTTCCACACCGTGAAATCCATCTTCCCATCAAATATCGGGATCGAGAACTTTAACATCTCACTTTCCATCCTTTTTAAAAATAGCAATCCAAAACACACAACGCTAGAGCAATAAAAAACCAACAAAAAATTGCTCCTAAAAAACTATCAAAAACAGATTCTGGGCAAAAACTTTGGCGGCTTATAACTCTATGCTGGAACGCAAACGGAAAATCCCTTCGGTGAGATTGTATATCTATGTGTCTAAAACCTCTACTCCAAAATTGACGAAGATCCAACGGTTAACGAATCCACAATGTCAATTTTACCACCGCTGCGCAGAATATGACGAACCAAACATAAAGTATTTGTTCTTCTCGTAATGGCCTCCTCCAAGTTGTATGATTCCTTCTTCTCGAACCTCGGCTCTTGATACCACTTGTAAGTATATTACACCCACGACAAAGGATCACACAACAAATAACCAAACAATTAAGAACAACGAATAACAAACACAACACACAACTATTTGCCGGTTCGGCCCCTCAAGCCTAATCCACTATAAAAACTTAATATAGATTTGTTATTACAAGATTGAGACGCTTCAACTCTCAAAAAAAATACTCACAAAACTCTCTCACAAGTTTTTCTCACCTCTCTTTGGATTATGAAAATCCTACATGTTCATCCCCTATTTATATAGGCTAAACACAATCTTTTCCTAATTTAAACGCATACTAAATTAGAAAATATTCTCTTTTTCTAATTTAAACACATACTAAATTAGAAAATATACTCCTTGTTTTCCAAGGCTTCTCCAAAACATAATTAAGGTAATTTGAGTCATACCCTAATAGATTTCGGATATCTACTTTGATTTCTTTATCTCCAAATTTAGATAGGAACTTGCATACGGATAATCTTTTAAGGGATTTTTTTATAAATGTCCTGTGGGCGTTAAGTAAGGTGGATAGAAATTAAAAGTTTAAGTTTTCTGAATTGGAAATTGTAGGATTTTTGTAAGATCCACACGATCAACAAAACATGCACCAAACAATAGATAAAGATGCGGCAAAACCCTATTATCAATATCTCATCTGATATAACTTAAACCAAAACACGTATAAACTCTTAGGATTTTATAATCTAGTACTACGAGTATGGATCTACTTAGATGTTATGAATGAACAAGTAAAATAAACACATCATTTTAATAACCTTTAATCAATATAATTAAATATTGATTGACTTGATCATAAATTCTTGAAAACTTTAAAGCGATTATATTATCACCTCTAACGTTTGCTCACACCCACAGAGGCAAAAATTCAATGTAGATCCAAAATTTATCATAGATCCAATCAATCAATCATAGCCATTGATCTAGTATCGGTAATCAATCAATCATAGCCAATCAATCAAAAATTCAATCAATCAATCATAGCCATTGATCTAGTATCGGCAAGCATCTAATTTATCATAGATCCAATCAATCAATCAATCATAGCCAATCAATCAAAAATTCAAAGTCGACCGAAGAGTTTTTTTAATTTAATTAAAAAAATAGGTGAATATGATTGGTTCATTTGATCTATGATAAATCTTGGGTCTACATTGATCTCAACCCTGATTACAGATGATAACACGGAACTAAATAAGCCAATTATGGGTCGAGAATGCGGGCTACAAGCCGACATGTTTTGACAGTTTCATTTGACGAATTATGCGACATTTTTTTCTTTTTTTTCCCTTTATTGCCTTCTTTATTAATAAAGTAGTATTATTCATTTTTAAGGAAATACCATTTAAAAACAATACATTACTTTCTTAATTATCATGAATATTTTATAGGTTGTGTTTGGCGACAAGCGTTTTGGAGCGTTTAGGAGCGACAAGCAGTAAGCATTTTAGATGAAAAGCTTGTTTGGCAACGCCTCAACAAGCATTTGAATATTGTTTAACCGCTCCAATCTCAAATGCTTCTTGAACAAGCATTTCAGAACTGCTCCTAGCAGTTTGTTATAAAATTACATTATACCCTCAAATATAAAATTTATAATTTCTTTAATTGGGTTATATATCATTTTTCGTAATTTTACACTCTCTAATTACAACTTGCAGCTACGTTACCAAACACCTTTTTAAGCAAACCTACCGCTTACTGCTCATGCTAACTTACTACTCCTGCTACTGCTACTGCTTACTACTACTGCTACGTGTCGCCAAACATACCCATAGTATAAGATTCAGTCCTCTATAATTAATGTGGAGTATTTATGATTTAAAACCAAGCTATTTTGAATTTCAGAAAATTATGTGTCCATTCGAGTTCCTATGCATTGATAAGTTTTGTAACCATCGACATTTAATTGTGTGTAAATACCTTTATAGTTTTAGTTATAAAAAACTAAAAGCCTCTAATGATCAATGTTATTTATAACAGAGTTACAACTCTTATAATGCTATTTATGATGTAGTTACAACTCTTATGATCAATGCTATTTATGATTGAGTTATAAAATAACACATATATATAGGCATACATACACACTTGATTCACATGTATATGCACACACGATCCACATGAAATTCCGATTTGATTAACTTCTATTTATGCATCTACACATACGATTCACATGAAATCATATATCTCATCAACTTATCATTTTGTATTCGGCAATAATATTATTTTTATTATGATTTGTAACCACATGTACAACTTGCTGCGGAAGGTAGATTGTGCATACTAGCTTCATGTCAGTTTTAGTTTTTAATAGTCAAGGAATAGTCCAAGGTAAATCTTGAACCATAACATGTATATTATCTTTAGAAGATTCGAGCAAAAAAAGAATAGGTAATCAAACATTCGTGTTATTGATTTCATGTGTTTTTTAACTGTTTATGCATTCAATTCGTGATGAGTTACCTAACTCCATTCAAGCATGCATGGATAAATGTTGAAGCAGCCCCAAGAGTTGAATCAAAACACACACCACGATTGTCATTTGCCGCCTCCAGGTATGTTCCAATCACACATGTTTCTGTTTTTATGTTTGATTAAATGTATTAACTTTTGACCTTTTTTTCAGCGGCAGTTCACTCTTTGCTGAATAAGGGAACTCGAATGTACAATCGGCTTCAAAAAGCACAGATTTCGCAAAAAGCTTAAATAAATTGGAAATGAGATTAGAGCTATAATTAAGGGTATAATCAATAAGAGTTACAACATTGATGCTTGCAATTAACCGTCTTCGGAACCAACACCATCGCCGGAATAACCACGATCTACACCGCTACCAAGACCAACATCGAATTCCGCTACCAAGACCAACATCGAATTCGACGGGATCACCGTTGCAAGCGATGGCCATTGTCGGATTCCGCCATCTACAGTTAGCCACCGCCGATCAACCGAAGCTTTTAGAAATAACAAGGAGATGAAGCATGAGAATAGGAGCTGAAGGTGGACCAAGAAGTAAACAATATCGACACATTCTCTTTGTTTGACACGTGAATACGAGATATGCCCATGGTGTTCTTGTTTTCCTTTTTTTTGTAAATTAGTTATTTTTGGTATAAATTGTAACACCCCTAAAAATGTGTCGCAGCGAAAATATGTTCGGGAGTGTTACTTCATAATACAACAGCACAAGATACAAGAGAACGACCTCTAAATGTGTCGTTTGAAAAGTAATCTCGTTGATTTTCTTGAAATTGATATAACATTTGTCCCATAATTGCATCACAATGAAAAGCTTAAAAGCAATACAATGAGTTTTGATCATTTGTATGTAATTAGAAATCCATGAATGAAATCTTATCAATTTAGACTCCAATGCACATCAAGTAAGCCAAGCATCTAATTCACCTGAAAAAAACATGCTTAAAAGTGTCAACATAAAGTTGGTGAGTTCATAGATTTTTATAAGTATAAACGTTGAAATCAAAAGATTTATAAAGTATACATGACCATTTCAATCCTTATAATAGTCGCCAAAAATGTAAGTGTAAATGTAGAATCAAAAAAAGTATAGTGTCTACTGCTTCACCACAGTATAATAAAAAGTGTTTAGTAATCAGTAATGTTCAACAAAGTAGTGTGGACCACAAGATTTCTAAAATGTATGTGACTACTATAACAGATACAGTATCATATAAAATGTATCTACTGTTGCGCTAAGCTCATGACACCAAAGCTAATTTGTGTAGCATATAATATGCCAATTGTATTCTGCCCTACCGGTGTCTAACCAAGACACCCAATGAGATTTGACATGATATATATCTGTTTATTGGGAGCCCCGTGGGTAGTGAGTGCTACTCACCCGGATAGGGATAATTAGTCCCAATAGATCTATTTATAACATTCACGCTTACTTAACCAGTACAGTCGGTCAAGCAATTGACGGTTCATGATAGTTCGGGCAAGAGAGTGGTCTAATCGCTACTTAGGCAACACATAAACAGGAGATGATAACCGAAAACATTTGTGTCCAATGAAGAAATAACCACTGTATTCATAAACAGCTTTAAATACTTAAATCCATAAGTAGAACGAGTGTGATATCAATCAAGTAACCGAGTTTGTAAACGAGTATAAGTATAAGTATGTAAACAAGTTGTAATGAGCATGTATTCTCCCCTGAGATTTGTAAAGTAATTGTAAAACATATGAAAGAGGGGCTATAAACTCACCTTGATGTTGTAGAACGATTAGCAGGAATGCACATATTAAGCACAACACAACCGAAAACCGGAACAGCTCGGCCAAGAAGTTGCGGCTTATCTTAACGGCTATGACCCACTAGCCTAGGGTAGTGTATTTGGGTTTTCCGATGGATGATTACATCAACGCGACACGTTGATAAAAGATTTAGATTTCAAGTTGTAATAGTTTGGTGGTTGGTTAAATAAAATAAATCGAAAGTAAACACAAAGTATGTAATATATTCCATATATATTACATAGGAAAAATTGAACAAGTATATAATTCATATCATGAATTATATAGCAAAGGCAAACAACCGAAAGAATAATTCAAAATGTATATAATGCACGACATGTATTATATATAAGGGAATCCAATGACCTCTCGGAAGATGAACCTAAGGATGACTCTAATGTAGTCGGTGGGTAAGGGGTAGACAATGGTGCAGACCTCCAACGTCTAAAAGCCTCACTACGTCATGGAGTCCTAGCAAGTGATCGATGAACAAATCTCTGTGGTGTAGATGAATTAGCATCGGTGGTGTCTGGTGGTGTATGTCCAGATAAGGAATGATCTGAAGGTGCACTAGAAGAAGATGAGTCTGGTGAAGAATGACGATCCGATGAATGATGAGATACACGTCTACATGCAAGTCTACGAGCAGGAATGGTTCTAACTCTCTTCCTCGCAGTCAACAACTTACGCGGCCCATTAAGGTGGGTGCGATAAAGTCGACCGAAAGGAATAGCCTCACCGGGTCGGATAAGAGTCGTTGAACGTCGACGAATCCCGGGTGGGGCAACAACAGGTGCAAGGGGAAACTTTGATAATGGTGCAAGAGTATCATGAGATGACGATACGGGGTCTTTGCTCAGCAGGCTCGGACTCACAGTCCACCTCCGTGTCATCAGAACACAAAAAGGGTGAAACCAATGGCAAATCTGGTGCGGGAGGTAAAGAATCCTCTGATGGATCAGAATCAGAAGAAGATGAATAGTCCACTAAATCAAGTACCCCGGCAGGTGAGACGACTGAAACTGTCCCCACCTCCGGTGTAACTATAAGGTCAGCTGAAACAATAGGAACCTCAGGGATAGCAGGGATAATAGCAGGAATAACACCAAAGAGAATAACTCATGGGGCATGAGAACCCACACTCTCCTCAGATGTATCAAACAAAATAGAAATAACAGGAGCATCCATGATCTGCACAAGCACAAGTTTATATAAATCCTCTTTGTATGAAACCATGCAACGTGCAAGCAAAGCCAAGAAATAAGTACGATGCGAAATATGATATGGAAAAAGGATGAATAACATAATTAAGGCAATATGATATATATAATCAGTACTTATATATATTAAACGCTATTATCATAAGATATATATGTAAGCAGGTAAGGCACGTAGGATCACATACTGGTTATAGACCAGACCTAGATATACTACCTAGTTCTCTATAACCTTGGCTCTGGATACCAATCTGTCACACCCCCAAACGGGGCCTAGTCGAAAACACATGTCCGGGGGCGTGACGTCATAATATACATCACACAAGATACAAAGAACGGTCTCTAAGGGTATGTTTGAAAATCCAACATCGTTGCATTAATTAAAATAGTTAAAGTTTGACATAAGTTTAAAGATAATATGCGGAAGCGAATAAAAGTTTTAGAAATTGACAACGATGTTTAAACAGTAGATAATAGCATTTCTTGAAAATCGGCCCAATGCATAGCGACACCAAATAGCAAGCAAAGACATCCACAGCTAAGCACCTGAGAAAAACATGCTAAAACGGTCAACATAAAGTTGAGTGAATTCATAGGTTTGAATTTAATATTAAAAGTGGACCACAAGTTCACAGTACGCACGTGACAGTTATAACAGATACAACTTCACATAAAAAGAATGTATTTACTGTTGCACTAAGCTCATGACACCGAAGCTCAATTTAAAAGGAAGCATTTTATATGCCAAATAGTATTCCACGCCCTAAAGGTATCTGACCAAGATCACCTATTGACATTCCGACATGGTATATATCCGTTTGTTCGGGACCTCCGAATCTAGTAAGCGCTACTTACCCGGATAGGGATAATTACTCCCAATAGATCTATTTACAACATTCGCGCTCACTTAACCAGTACGGTCGGTTAAGCAATTGACGGTTCATGATAATTCGGGCATTAGTGGTCTATTCGCTACTTAGGCAACACGTAATCAGGAAAAGGAAACGTAAAGTAACTATGTCCATAGTTTGAAAACAAGCAATGTTTCTCACCCCAAAATAGTAAAGTAAAAGTAGTAAAACATGGGGCTATGAACTCACCTTAGCAAAATGAGCAAATGATAATCACGCAAGTAAAAGATGATATAGAAATCTAGCCGCGACCTAGAATAATAACGCGTCTCAGAAACACGGAAAGTATGCCAAGAATTGCACAATATGTTCATCACCAAAATACATCCTTGTGTGTTTGCTTTAGTTTGTTTAACAAAACATGATGAAATGAAATCATATAGTTCTTCGTTAAGTTTCGGCGTTTAATCCAAAAATTACTATTTTTAGAAAGTTTCTATTTTAGGAAAGTTTTTAGTTTCGGGACGTTAATACCGTCCCCTACATTTGTTAAGTTTCCATAATTCAAAATGCACTAACGAGCCTTAATCGCTTAACTTCTATGTCTGTTTCGCTAAATTCTTACCAAACTTACTATTTTTAGTAACTTTCTCGCTTTTCCCAAAATATGTTAACGGCGTCTTTAAATGATACTAATCAATAGGTATGTGTTACTATATGTTTTGCTAGTGTTTAGAAAGTCCAAAAATGTCCAAAAACTCATTTTACTATTCACATCAGCACACTATTCATCCGGTTTTGTCGAAAAATGTTTTAAGTTTCATTTGGCTATAACTTGGTCATTTTAAATCTAATTTTAATGTGCGATATATGAAAACTGTCTATTCGAAATGAGCTCTCCAAAAACTACTTTTACGCCTAATGAAAATAATTTTAGGTCAACCAAAACCTCAAAACAAATTCTGGACAGCAAGCACTTTTTGCTAAAAACGCAACCAAAATCAACCCAAACTTCACAATAGTGCCTAATATAGCCTAATCTCCATTCACAACTAATCCACAATAAAACCATACCTACATCTAACCTAATCCCTTCATTTCTATTGTTGCAACACTCATCAACTCTCATCTAACCAAGAACATAATATTTAACTAGTAAAATAAAGTAGTATCATTATTTATGAAATCTTGTCTTTAAGATCTTTTAAAAATTAAAACACAACATATGGATATATGGATCTTTGAACATATAAGAAGAATGTAGGAAAACCACAAAGAAAGATTCAAGATACTTACAAGAATGAAGAACAAGAAGTAATAACACAAGATCTATACCAAAAATCAATAGATCTTGAAAAACCTCAAATAATAACCAAACCCTAATTTGTAGATCTTGAAAATACTTGAAATCAAAAGAAAACCTTCTTGGAATAACCTTAGATCTTGATAAAATAAAGTATGGAATGTGTGAATCTTGGTAGAAATCAAAAGTATGGATTATGTGTGTGTTAGTGTGTGTCGAAAAACCTTTAAACCAAAGAACTAATACTTTAAAACACCTTAGGGATGTTCTTAGAAATAAACCTTGTATGCTTGGATTGTGCAATAAATCAAAGATATGAAAACCGTAATAAGGGTGTTTGTTTGTCGTGGCCTAGAGAGCAAAAAGAAAGGAAGAGAGAAATTTTTGGAGACTATGAGAAAAGATGAATCCCTAAAGTGAGAAGTGGTTAGTATTTATAGGACAAAAGCTAGTGTTTTTAGTCACCACTTAACCAAGTAAGCAACTAACACACACCAAAGGTGTGTGTGTGCCTAGTTCGGCCAAAACAAACCATAAGGACCATGAGGGTTTAATTTTTGGGTCATTGTTCATCATACTTGGTCTTGAATTTGAATATTAGTTAAATGGGGAGTCATGTAATCAAAGGGTCACATGTTCTAGTCTTGCTTAAAGAAATGTGCATGAGAAGGACCTCTGTATCTCTCTCTTTCACACACGATGCCATGCCGGAACACGTCAGAGATCCCGATCGTCCGCGTCTGTATTCGACATCTTAAGGCTATGCGTCACACTTGGTTCGTAGATCTTCTAGAGCGTGCCAAAGTAAGACAAAGAGAAGAGGGTGAATGAAATTTTTGACTTTAGAATACGAGATGGATGATAACTAAAGTTTACACGAAAAGATTTCGAGTTTCTGAGGTTTCGTTAGGTAAAAAACGCAAAAAACGCAATTTAGACAGTAAAGCGTAAAAATAAATACCAGGAGTGATCGTAAACTACGAAACACTTAAAAAAGATAAAATAACTCATATAATATCTAAACTGATGAATATCCGATGCCAGAACGCGTCCGATGACGTTTTTCAGATTTACGCGGGTTTACTTCCCGGTAAACCGCCAGATTCAAACGTAACGTATAAAAGTCAAAAATAATTGTCAGAAAAGTTTAAAATATTGACTGGAAATTCTCGGGGTGTGACAAGAAGTTTGTAGTCAATATCATGAACACGTCCACCAACAAAGCATTCCAGATTCCGGTAGATCCTTCTCGTCTTGAGTCGCCTTTCAATTGCCGCTATGAACTCTTTGCTCCTTGTCACGTCCTTTTCAGTCCAGAATCACGTATTCATACCCGGATTGAGCCACTTGACCTTGAATTCCTTGACTCTGTAATCTAGTGCTTCCAGAATACGTGTCAACGTCCCATCACTGAATTTGTATATCTCATTGAACCTCATGATCTTTCGGTCAATTTTGTCAACCGGGAACACTACTGCTCGAGGAGACTAAATGATGGTATAATCATGCTTGAACTCGGGGGGGAGCGTGGTGGGCTGTCCCAGTCCTAGTTTAGTGAGGTTCAACTGTGTTTGGTAGCTTTCAATGCCGAGTTGAAAGTCTTCAACCCGCTGTCGAATCACCAAGTTTCGGTCATACTGACATTAGTAATAGCATCTGTTTATTCTGCACCAGTAAGATGATCGAGAGACCTGCAGAAGAAGCCCGATTCAGGTCTTCAAGTCACTGAATACAGGTTTCTTGAAAATCTCTTTTCCGCATCGTGTGTTCTTGGAAGTCAGCTCTCTTCAAGGACAATTTCGCTCAGTGGTAAACCGAATCTTGAGTATGCTTGATTATGACACACAAAGAATCCGCTGTGTGTTCTGACATCTTTTCTATGCGACGATGAATCATGTCTGTCAATATAGAACTTCTGTCGATTAAACCACCAGTGAGAGATGCCATATTTTGCACTTATGACATAAGTGTACACATCATCAATCCACATTTGTTCTGGAACTAGCAGTTCAAGCCCAAAGTCAGGATAACTAGCATCCTTTATCTTGGAAATCGATAGTGCAGGATTGCTTCCTACATGCAGCCATAATTACTCAATACTCAAGACGTTTATTGAAGAAGAATTGTGGTTAATCAGTCGACATGACCAAGGAGACCATCAAGAGAGCTAGTGCAGTGGTCAGTTGACGAGAGCCGCATTCATGACTTGAATCTCACTTCTGGATACAGCGTCTAGTCAAACCTGAGTTTGAGCATTCTTGTGATACTCCTCAACTTTGGAACAGGAGTGAATGACAACCGGGTGAAAGCTTTAACACTTTCATAAGCCTTTCCCCTTCGGTATCTGCTTGTGTAACTCGTCTTAATAATTTTGTCGGCAGTACCACTTCCATGAAATTCGTCATGTCGTCAGTCATTGCAAGCAATGAGTCCAGCATGGGTTCGAAGTTGAAACACAACGCAAAGCCTATTTTTTCTCTACATCTAAAGACACTATAAGACGGTAATGATCAAGCAAGGTTCAAGAGGTCGCTGTAAATCCTCTCTAGTAGTGGTATTTTTTTTCCACAGTCTTTCGAGGAGTCCATCTATGATAAGTGAGACATTCCCGAATCTTCATCTCAGACAAATGTACCTGCTTATCGGGGATGGAATCATCTTCCTCAGGAGTCAGTAGGAGATAACTTTTGAGCTGCCGTAAAACCAGTTGACTCGAATCTAGTGTCAGATGTAGTCTAAGCCATGGATTGATATGTGGATGTCGCAGGCTTGGATAAACTTGAAGCCTTACTGCCTTATTGCTGAGCAGATCCTGATGTACCAGTAGATGGAGGAAGAGGAGGTGGTGGCAGCTGAGAGGATCCTGATGCACCTGAAATAGCTGGAGCACCAGATGCACCTGCTGGAGGAGGTGGAGGCGGTGGCGGAGAAGGTGGAGACCCAGAAGGAGTTCTTGGAGCTGCACGCTTATTTCTTTTCTTCTTGCGAGCTTCCTCCTGATCAGCTAAATGTTGATTTGAATAATCTAGTTCCAATGACTTCTGCAGAGCCTCATACAATTCATTGTGAACGTCATAATCCTTGTAGGAGTTATCTTTAAACATCCGTTGTTGAAGAATTTCCTTTATATCAACAGTAGGCAGATCCTTAAAGCGAGCTCGAAGTGGAGCTTGCATTGCCCAGTCTACTGCATCAGTGACTATCTCATCCACTGCTTGGCTCACCTTGTGGGAAATATTAAGATTCTCTAAGTTGTATACCGATTTCCTCTTTTTTCTTTTCCTTTCCTCTCCCCTTTCCTTTCCCTTGTTTGTCCAACCTTTCCTCCAGGGCTAAGTTGTTTTGTATCAGATCCGCCATATGTTGTTCGAGTTCACCTATGCGCTTCACTAAAATTGGATCTGTGGTGCTTTGTTGTGGTTGAGGTGGTGGTGGAAGAGTGGTTGTTGTTGTCGTGATTGTTGAGATTGTTGCTGTTGATGTTGGGAGAGGAAAGTCGGATTGCATCGTCGTGAGATCAATAACCAGAGTGGTCATTAGGAGAACCAAGGAGGTGTCTTGATGAATGGGGACTGGAACCATTGACTGAACCTCTGGTTCAGCATTCGTTTTCCCTGATTCTTCTTCATGTGGCTTCTCCACGAAAAACTAATCAGTGAAGCTGAGATCTTTATCAAGTTTTTGCAGAGAAGACAGGGTTCTCGTGGGGCTTACAGGTCCTTCTAGAATTACCTGATCTTCAGTTGGCAGTTTGAGGTTCTCCTGAACATTTGGGTAAGCAGTTATGGTAAACTCCTCATCCATTTGCTCTGGTTTTTGCTAAGATGTAGCATCAGTGGCCTCTAAGTCCATGTGTTTACGGTTTGGTCCAGCATGAACCCCATGACTTGGTTGAGGTTGAGATTCTGCAGTATTAATAGGGTTTGATCCAGCCTGGACTTCATCTTGTATACCAGGGTTTGGTCCAGCCTAGCCTTCATCTTGAATACCAGGGTTTGGTCTAGCCTGGCCTTCATCTTGATCTCCAGCATTGATCACAGGCACTTCCTCTTCTGATTCCGTTTCACTGTCAGTCAGAGTACTGCAGTCATCCAAGAAGGGTAACGTAGATACGAGAATATTCGAGTAGCGCGAGTCTAATGTGAGTGACGGAGTTCAGACGTCGGAACATGGGAAGGGCGCCTTTGAAAGAATAAATTGATCTACAGGGCTCTTCTCTTCGTTGGAGTCTGAAGTAGTGAGATCGTGATGCGCTTGAGTCATCTAACGACTCTCACTTTCCCCTTTCCTTGTAACTCTGGAAGCGGTTGATATTCCACAAGTAGGCTCCCTCAATTGCTCGCGACCGACGAGCAATGCCACGACTCTCTCGATAACAGGTTATAGGTTAGGTTATTCCTATTAAACTTAGATTCTCAGGGACCGTAAAGATCAGCTCCTATCATCATGTATGGGCAGAATCCTCAACAGGGGGAGGATGGTGGGGGGTAGTCTTGCAAGGGGGGGACATCATACCAACTACGATGAGAGCGTTTCACTTTTCCGGTACGAGTCTGCGCGCGTTACTTTCTGGTCTGCCACTATTCCATCCTTTACACACTTTTTGCTGGGAGGGTTCATCAGTAGTTTTCCTTAACCAGCTTTTCGTTTCTTTTCTGAACCGCTTAGATGGTTGAAGTATGGTGCTGTGTTTGGTTTTAGTTGTGAGATGAGTAGTAGCTCTTACGTTTGAGTCGTCATCTGCTCAGCACGAACTCGATAGTGTTAGAGATAATCACTATACGATGCGTTGCAAGCGTTAATGAGACCGATGAGCGAATGACATAGAATCTTAGTAAACACACGTCATACGCACATATAGACACTGTAGCAGGAAGAACGTGGCTGCGGCATACATAAGAGATTGTGTCATACGTGATTGACAACATATGAGCCACTTAGTGAGCTATATGACAGCCGATATGCGATAGTGATGCTCCTTATTATGCATCTGAGTTAAGGATCATTGAGCAGTGCTCAGCGTATCACATGCCAAATATTTCTCTACCATCCTTTTCTAACAAACCTGAAGTGTTCATAATGCTTTCTCTATCGTGTGAGTATGAGAGAGGCGACCCTGTCCTTGGGTGAATGTTATACTTGGTTTCTCATAATATGGATGATCAGTTTTTGTGAACCTAACACTTAAATGAGCAGATGACGGTCGCTTATTGCCTCATGCTACTTGTAGCGATTCCTTCCTTCAGTAAGAAAGGTTTGTATAGATTGAACAAACTCTTCCCAGATCCTTTCCGCATAGTCAATGTTGGAGCGATGAATGATACCCTAAAGGATCTGAAGCACAGGATGTCTTGGCCTGTCATATCCAGCAGTTTTACCTGTAAGGCACATGTTAATCATGGACAAGACAGCTCTCCATGGTTGATAGAGCGCATTAACAGACATGGCAGACACATTTCTGAGCGTACTGGGGTATCCTAGAGTGTTGACATATTCAATAACTGTATCACTGGAAGGCGGAGCCACAAAAGGATTATTGTCATTGGTTGGAGTGATATCAAGTGCATCTCTAAGAAGATCTTTGTAAAGATTGAACCATTGCTCATCCAACTGACAACTATACAACCCAGTAGATGTGTTAAAACACATGGTGTCCCAAAACTACTAACTGTAGATAGCGGGAATCGTAGAGGATGCCGTGAAGGCCCTGAAGAAGTTGGTGTTCTTCAGTAAGGCCACAACAATAGGGAAGATAGGATTCCTCTGAGGCTGTGAGCTGCTCGGTCAAGTACGCAGTTGCTCTTGCCGATGGGCACCCACTTGCTTAAAGGCAATATCTGATCATCCGTTCTGGTCGGTGGTGCGACAGCAGGAGCTTGTTCCACGAGAGCATCATTCGCAGGAATGTTCAAGCCAGCCATAATATCTACACAATTAGATCCAACAACAGGACATACATACAAATATATGATGTTAGATGGGAGCAATTTCTCAAAGGGATGTCAACCTTGGAATAGATTGACCAAAAGATATTTGACAAATCGTTAAACCAATCTAATGACAACTCGCTAGATGATTTAATTAATGATCATCAACTCGCTACAAATAACTCGCGAGAACATACTAATAGAAATACTTAACTCGCGAGAACATACTAATAGAAATACTTCCTAAGTCCATTACATTGTGGTTTAATGTATTAATAAGGTTCAAACAAGGTTCAGATTTGGTACACATGGTCCTTGTAATTTCATAAGCCTAGGAAACATTTAGCAAATTACACATAAGTCCCTATACTCACAAATTATTGACAAATTTAGCCCTTTGAGTTAAAAATAAATTTAACCCCTCTTCAAGATATAATCCCGTTAAATACAACAACCTTTTATTAATTAATTATTTTGATGAATTAACACATGCCCTAGTTCATGAATTTGAACCACACTTCCCCCATCCAAACAATGACCCGTTTCACTCTACGTTATCATAAGCGACGTCTATCTGTATATCGCTCTTATATGCGTGAGTTAGTACTGACTCAAATCTTTCAAACAAGAGTCATAGACTCGATCTGTCTTTCACAGGAGTGGACATACACAACAGTTCACAACGACGAGACGCCACCGGCATTACTCTCATATTCTTTAGACGGTTAAACCGAGGTGATGACATCAAGATAAATTTTCTGAGAGGAACTGGCTATGAGTCTCAGTACACAATTAAGAGTTCTGCGACTACGCGATACGAGAGTCACTTCTCACACTTTATCAAGAAATAATGCACTGAAACGTATATTAGATCGAGGGTGCACGAATATGAAGTAATCCATGCCCGGGAGAACTTAATCACCCGTTGTCAGGAACAGCCGTCTTTTTAGCGCGGGACATGTCTTTCCCATTATATGAAAAGCATGATTGCATCACGCATTAAAGTACATGTTTTGGACAAAAATTTTTGAACTTCCGTTCGAGCTTCATTTAAAAACCCGTGTCATTATTGAATGACATTTTTAGGTCCATAAATGTTATCAATAAACGGAAGACATGTCGTGAAAAACTATTTTTAGAATTTTCTATTTTCTAATTTTTATGGTTTTTGTAGTTTTTATATTGTTGTATTTTCTTTTTAGATTTAAGCTATATACATATTTACATAGGATATAGGAGGACCATCCTTTACTCCTCTTCTCCTTCCTGAAGACGTTTAAGGGTTTCCGAAGACATACTCTTCATACCAAGTCGCAGGAGTAGAAATTCAAACCGCTCTCTTGGTAATGATTTGGTAAATATGTCCGCGAGCTGATAATCCGTCGTCACGAAGTACAATTCAACCATGCCTTTCTCAACTTACTCTCTTATAAAATAGTGTCGTATGTCAATGTGCTTGGATCGTGAGTGCTGGACATTATTGTAGCAGAGAGCAATGGCACTGCGATTGTCATAATACAAGGGAATCTTATTAAATGCAAAGCCGTAGTCTGTAAGCTGTGATCTCATCCAAAGTATCTGAGCACAGCATTCAACCTCTATAGTTGAGATCGTGGTGCTCTTCTGTTTCTTTGATGACCAGCTGACTAATTTATCTCCAAGGAACTGAGCACTTCCTGACGTACTTCTTCGTGTGTCTTGACAACCTGCATGGTCCGCATCTGCATAGGCCGTTAGTGCCATAACGGTGTCTTTCGGATACCAAAGACCCCAATTAATGGTTCCCCTGAGATACCGAAAGACCTATTTAAGAGCTTCAAGGTGGTTTTTGGTAGGTGATGCCTGATACCTAGCACACATGCATACAAAGAATACAAGGTCAGGTCTGCTGGCAGTGAGATACATTAGGGAGCCGACCATACTATGAAAGTGAGTCTGGTCAACTGGAATCCCTAAGGGGTCCTCATCCAGTTTGAGTCGATCCACCATATGGGGGGTGTTGTTATCAACAGGGTCACACGAATCTATCCCAAATTTCTTTAATATTTCAAGAGCAAATTTTGCGAGAGTGCGAGAGCGCGTAAAACTGCTCAGGGATTTTGAGAAACTGTAAACCTAGATAGAAAAAAAACATTTGGCCACTCATGATATTTTGAAATTTAGAACTCATCTCATTCGAAAAAAATGTCACACCTATGTCGGGTCGGTCGAGCAAATATGATATCATCTACATATATTTGAACAAGAAGAATATGTTTGCCTATTTTCCGAGTGAATAATGCGTGGAATCTACTGAACCCTTGAAAATTGATTGACTAGAAGAAATCTTGGACAAGGTATCATACTACGCCCGAGAGCTTCTTTAAAACCGACAAAGCTTATTCAGACGATAAACAGAGGTCAGAATGGTCTGGATCAAACGAACACCGGTTGTCTAACAGACCTTCGTCCTTATGCGGGGGGTGGCGGGGGGGGAATGTATGGGAATGAGTGTGCTGTGACTACATTTGATAGATGGTCATGTTTTTACTGGCGGTATTGGCGATGAAGATTCGAATAGCCTTGATACGTGCAACCGGTGCAAATGATTCCTCGAAATCAATACCCTCCTCTTGTCGATATCCCTTGGCAGCCAACCGAGCCTTGTTCTTCAGAACATCACCGTACTCATCAAGCTTAACTTTGTAAATCCACTTGAGAGCTATAATTATGATACAGTCTGGTTGAGGTACTAATTCCCATACTTAAAGTCGATCAAATTCGTGAATCTCATCTTGCATAGCTTAAAACCAGCAATCTTTAGTTATTGCCGATTTGAAGTTCTTTGGTTCGACTTTTGACTGTACAGAGTTATACAAGCACCATAAGGCATCAATTGCTAGTTGTTTTCTGGTGGATACTGGCCGAGAGGGATTGCCATAATATTATCAAGCGTTGATCTTTGCTCCATTCCCATAGATGATGAAGTGTTTGAGTAGACAAGAAAAGAGCATTCTCTAACAAAATCCCCGATGATGATGCTTCAGAACTTGGCTTCGCAAACTCTTATGAAGGAATCATTGTCAATGGAGCGAATGATTAATCTATTCCCTGATAGTAGATTCAGCTGCAACGTCTTGATGAAAACTTAGAGATTGTAATGCCGAAGATGACGGTGAATGACTTGGAGAAGGTGCATCTTGATCAATGGTAGTAGATGAAGGTGTACCGGCTGAAGTGACTGAAACTGAAACTGCTGGAGCAGGAGAGACCGGTCTTTCAACACGAGTAGGTTCCAGGTATTCATCGAACATTGGTTGGAATAAAATCTCTAGTTCTTTATTTATGGGGGGTACAAAAGGTGCTGCAGGAACCGGATTTGGTATGAGCCCTGAACTTATCTGTCCAGGCATCAGAAAAGTAGGAGCGGGTCCTGTACAGAGTTTCACAGGAGCCATGTGCTCAGTCAGCTCATCGAATTAAACGTGAATAGTTTCCATAATTCGTCAGGTTCTTTTGTTGTAGATTCTATACCCTTTCCTGCTAGGTGTATAACCAACGAATATTCCAATATCAGCTGTTGGTTGTAATTTTCCAAGATCTTCGCTAGTCATTTCTAGGGTAACAAAGAGGACCAAAGACACAGAAAAAGGTAAGATCAGGCTTCTTATCATGCACCAGCTCATATGGGGTTTTGTTATGAAGAGTGTGAATGAGAGATCTGTTTTGGTTGTAACAAGCAGTAGCCACAGCTTCTGCCCATAGAACATCGAGCATTGGAAAATATCAGCATTGTCCTAGCGGGCCTCTACAAGAAGTACGGTTTCTGTCATTCGACAACAGCCAATCTGCTATGGATTCCTTAGAACTGTCTGTGAAAAAATGCCGACACGTCCAAAATATGCATCAAAACTTTATTGAACAAATTCTGTGCCATTATCGGAACGAATGTATCTAATAGTTTTTTGAGAGGAGTGGGGGGGGGGGGGGGGGGGGGGGGGGGGGGGGGGGGGGGGGGGGGGGGGGGGGGGGGGGGTAACTTTGTATTTTGCTTAGAATTTAATGACAACCTCTGGTTTCATCTTTTGATCTCATAAACTCAACCTAAGTAATCCGAGAATAATCATCAACATTACTAAGATGTATTAATTCCCATTAATTGTTTGCACTCGCATCGGTCTACATAAATCCATATAAAAGGTATTAAGAACTTCTAAGTTGTGTTTTTGGTTGGTTTGTGGTGTATAGCTTTTTGCTCTTTCGAAGTTGACATGTAGAGCAAAAGATGACTTCTCAAACTTCAATCTAGGTAAACCCTCTGACTAGTCCTTTCTGGCAAGGTCATTGATGGTACCAGAAGGTCAAGTGGTTTAAACGACGATGCCTATAACCATATTTTTGATCTGGAGGCCTTAGAACAACAGGTAAATGGTAGAGTACTTCATCATGTCTACAATCGAGATAGTGTACAAATTAGAACCGCGAGAACCTTTAATTAATTCAACACCATCCGTATCTCGAACGTAGCATGAATACTTCCCGAATGCAACTTCTAGATCAGAGTCACAAAATTGTCCAACAGAAAACCTATTGTGTCCCAGTCCTTCCACATAGTGAGAAATCACACTATCACCAATCACGTAATCTCCATAACCCATGATAGCACCGAAATGGTCATTCCCGAATCTAACTGTCCCGATGAACTTATTCACGAAATTCTTGAGCCGTGAGCGATCCCCCGTCATATGTTTTAAGCAGCCTGAGTCCAAATACCAAAGGATGATCTGTACGACCTGCATTTGAAAACAGACGAAGATGGAGAGTTTGGAAGTTGGATCCCCAATTTTGGTTGGGTTCTGTTGGTTAGGCCAATGTAATGGCCTGGATCTCATTTTTGCCATAGCATTTGCTACTTTTGGGTTTAGTGAGCCTAGTTTAAAGGGCACTATTCTCCTAAAGTGATAGACTGTCCCGTGGCTCTATTGATGACCAACACAGTAAGCAATTTGACGGGGGGGGGGGGGTGGGAACCAACTTGCCTAACTTTCCCCCCAACCTTTGGACGCATGGTATGTGGGTTGAGAGTTTACACATAGAGGGGGACTAACCGCAATAATCAACCACACACATGATTGCAAAAAATTAAACATTTATTACATGTTTGGCTCGAACAAATCAAATTCGAATTAATTACAGTACGCTTAGAGATACTACTAGAATCAACATGATTCGTGGTTCTTAAGTTAGACTTATTTATCCTAGGGTATTCTTCTACTTTCTTCTGGTTGACACCTTTAGCTGGAGAGATCCTATTTTTCTTGGTATTGCTCCTAGGCTGTGATCCGCTAGTATTGGTGCAACAGCTTACTCCTGTAGAAGGAGGCACAGGGACATTAGTCTTCTGAGTGTGCAGTTGATCTACATCGTTTGTGTGTGTTACTATTTGACGTGTCACATTGTTCTTTAAAAGTAACTTGCTTTTTTCTAATTAAAGGGGTAGGAGCATGCTTTATATCTCGTTGGTTAAAGGCTTTTGGACAAGTGCTAATCACATATTCTAAGAGTTCCTAAGAGTGTTTAGTGTAACGGAAAGCAGAGACAATTGATCTATCTAAGGTCTTTTCAACCGGAGCCTCGTCTACTATGGTCGGGCGACGGGTGGTTCTATAACTTCAATTAAGATTATTTGAGATAATGTAGATGAACTTCCTGTTTTCCTATTGTGAGTGGAATTGGTTCAACATCTATAGCATACCTACCGGGTGTAAGAACTCTTGGATTTACAGACTCTATAGTGTTGCATTTCAAATTTTCATGTATTTGGGCTTTCAGATTCTCATTTTCAGTTAGCAAGGCCGTTGTCTGTTCTATATGCGTAGCATGTGTGATCTTAATAGAATCGTACAGTTCCTTGTAATGCTGTTTAACTTTTTCATTCTCTGCCCTAAAAAGCTCATTTTGTTCTTGAAGAACGGTGACTTCTTCAGTTAATTGAGTGATCTGAAAATCTAAGGCCCAGAAATCAGAGTACGGTCTCTTCATCTACGGTCTCATTAATTGAGAGATTGCTTCTCAATTTTTGATGGTGTTTGACCTTCTTGAAATGGAAGCTTTCATTTTTTTGATTACAAAGACCGAGTCAAAATCAGGAGTATCTCGAGCGGGGGGGAGATGGGTCCTTTCTAAAACTTTCTTTAAGGTTTTGATACTTTAACTGTAAATTTAAGTGATTAACCTCAAGATTGGAAAAACGTTTTACTAATTCAGTATGATCATCTTTTTGAACCTTATCTCGTAATTTAGAAAGCTCTGCCTTCCAATTTTCCGACACATGATACTGAACAATGGTGTGGGGCTTCATGCAGTTCATAAATCTAAATACAGTAAGCTCAGATTCCGTTGTCATTATAATAATCGAGCTTCTACTTAGATGATGATACAACAGTCACTCAGTACACATACACAGAGCGAGTATCGACATCTGTGACATACAGTACGAACAACTATGGGGTGCCAGGGGAGCGACACGCAATGACTGTTAGCATGCTTGTTCAAATAGAGAACATTTTGGTCAACTTCAGCTTCCAACTCTTCAAAAATGTCTTTCATTTCTTTAATTTCTTTAGTTAAAGCCTTTTGAATTCCCTCAAAATGTTCTTTAAGTGTTTTGAAAAATAGAATGACCTCGGTGAGGTAACATTCCTTGGTTTGTTCAAAACCACTTTTCCCTTCAGTGAGCCATGTTGGTGTAATTCTCTTTTTACGGTTTTTCAAATCAAAAAAGTTGTATAAGTGCAAAAATATTAATTTTCACTTGATTTTTTGTTGGAAGCACCCTGGGAACAAGTGTTATAGGTGTATTTAGTGGATACATCGTCAACGCTTTGATTTGGTCTTGAGGCGGAGGAGCCCTGCTCTTTGGAGAGCTATTTTCTTCTCTTGATGAATCTTGAGACATAGTAGTTGGGGGGGGGGGCTCGTGGGAGTCAATGCTTCTGTGGGTGAAGGTCGCTAAATAATTCTCTTTCCCGAGTAATCAGGGTGGTGTCAATCTTAACCTTATGACATCACACACTCAGGTCTTTTCATTTCTGTCATTTATTTTACCTCCTAGTGATTACAATGCTATCTCTAGGTATCCTCTGTGTTATGCATTAAAGCCGGACATGATTGTTTTTTGATAAATCTCTATAACCATTATATATGAGCAGGCTGAACTTGCTTTGGCACGGAGTGAGGCATAAAAGGGGTCTTAGTCAGACCGAAGATCGCACCTATGTACTAGTTAGCAGTTATCTATACATGAAGAGTGCAAGGCGAGGAGAGGCGTTATGTTTGGGTTATACATTAGAGGTTCACGATGAGTCGATATTTAGGGTTATACATTAGTGAGGTTCAACGTATGAGATCGATATGTTAGGTTATACCATATAGTTGAGTTCGAATCACAACATGTCGAACTGTTGTTGAGAGACGACCAGTCTGACTCAGTAGTAGATTATACGCGTCGATTACTTCATCTCTCTTTACAGATTCATGACGACAAATAGATACACGTATCGAATGTATTGTGTATTGTAGGCATTTCTAGTTATCACAACGCACATCACTCTTTGATACCGTCGACATAACGAGCTATGTAGAGCTCATATACACCATTGACTTAGTTATGGTTTGATGGTAGAAGCAAGTTGTATTTTAATTTGATGTATCGGAGTTGTGCAATTTTCATCCTTAATATTACGGTCAGTGATAACTATTCTTAATTGTTCATCAATCTTTTGTTCTCTTTCCGTTAATTTAAACCTGGCCCGTCTTTCATACAGTTCAACTTGTTCCTTATATGTTGCAAGTTCAGCAGTTAATGAATTATCAACTATTGTGTTCCGTGTTGTGTCAAAGACAGATTGGGCATGCGGTCATGCATAATCTTTAAATATCACAATTTATGCATCATTTGGAATAGAAGATACATTACTCTTTGTACAAGCTGGCACTGCTTATATCTCTTCTAGCATAACTGATCAACGAAATCATAATACTACATCGGAGGCGATCTCAACGGATCTATTCGATTTTATATTTAGAGTGAGTTATACATTAGAGGTTCAACGGATGAGTCGATATGTTAGGTGTATCTTACATTAGAGGTTGCAACGGATAGAGTCTAGATCATGTTTGGGTTATACATAGAGGTTCAAGCCGATGAGATCGGATATGTAGTGGGTTTTTCTAATACATTCAACTACAGTACGTATATCATATCGTATAGTATAGGGTTCTACATTATGACGTTCATCATCGGGACGAGTCGATAGATATTGTATGAGTAACATTAGTACGTTCGATTATTGCGGACGATCCAATCATGGTATTTAGGATGTTATACATTAAGACGTTTAACTGTGACGATCAACATATGATATGGTATATACATATAAGACTAATCATTTTTATGGCTCGTATAATTAGTCAGTGAATCAATAACGTAGTTTGTTGTACATCGTCATGCATCTCGTGTTCTTCATGATGTTCACAAACAGCATCCTGATAGTGATCATGGTAGTGTACCTCAGATAGAATGTCCGAATCATAAGGACTAGCTTCATCGTAAACAGGATCTGCGGATGATAGATTAGCCATGAACATAGTCTGTGCCGTGGGAGCCTCATCAACATCAGAATCAAAAGCATCACAGTCATCAGCTTGAAACACATTATCCACATTGAGCGCTAAGTCCTGAACAGGTTGCTCATCCACATCTTTATCAATGGCGTTATCTTGTCCACCTGCAATAACCAATAACTGCTCTTTATCCAATGCCACCCCGTTCTCTTGAGCTTACATCAGCAACATCTTGTCTTTAAAGTGTTTGGAGTTCTGTGGATGCTTGGGTTGAGTGCAGTTCCTTGCTATGTGGCCTATACCGTTGTAGTTGTAGCACTTAACCTGCCTTGCTTGACCTGGATTAGCATTCCCAACTCTGTTTTGAGCTCCCTCATAACCAGCTGCACCTGCACCCCGTGCATTGTTCCCCTGTCCTCTATTCTGACGACCCTGAACATTCTGAACAACCTTGTCGTCTTGAACTATGGCTTGATTCCATGTGTTAGATGAAGTTCTGAGTTGATTGTTTGTTTGAGGAAGGTACGTTTTGTATGATTGGGTGAGTAGGGCAAGTGTGTTGGTTAAATTCTCAATTAAGTTGTTCGATGGAGAAAGTCCCGAATCAAGTTGAGTGTTGTCAACAAAGTGTGATGGAGCATATGTGGATGGTGGAGTTGTAGATGATTGTGAATAGTACTGTTGGTGTGAGACATTGGACATCAAAACAAGAGGATTGATAGTGTGTTGAGTGAATCGATCCAATATCATTTTGTTCTCATTGGCATGTGCCTCATATTGCTTTAGATAAGCATACAGTTGAACATAGTTAGAATCCCTCAAACCTCTTTTCAGTTTCACTATTGTTACAAATCTACCCCATTTAGGCAACATGTTATTAACAAACTTTGAATTCAACTACATTCTGGACATTGTCATCTTGATGTTTCACATGTCGTTGATGAGCTTGGCGAACCGGACATAGTAGTCATGAATGGTTTCTCCTTTGTTCTGGCAGAAGTGTTCAAAGTCATTGTACAATTGTGATTCACGATCTTTTTTTGTTAATTCAGAACCTTCCAGGAGCATCTTCACATTATCCCAAATATCTTTTGCATCAGTGTAATGATTGATGAGAGTGTAGATGTCTTTCGATAATCCCTGAAGTAGGATGTTTGTTGCCTGAATGTCAGCGTTATACCTATCATTATCTTCAGGTGAAAGGTCTGAGTAGACTCAAGCTTGTTCGGGACCTAGTTGCTGGGCACCTTATGTCCCTTCAGCAAGTGTGTCTCTAATAGTCCCCATCTGAAAAGGTCCTTCATCAATTGACTTCAGGATGTTTACCCCATTCTCTTTACCCCGATAATACAATCAAATACGTTGTTTCCATGATGCAAAGTCAGTCCTATCTAGCATAGGTGGCCGGGTATCGGAATCGACACATTAGATATCTTCCGAAAGATTAGCCATCTTAATTGATTGTGAAATGATTTAAGTTGATCGAACAATGATTAGTGATTGTATGTTAAAAGTGGTGATTGATTATTTGAAATAGTGAATTGTTGTTTTAATTATGATTTGGTTTGGTTGAAGTGAGTTAACGTAATGAAGATAATAAGACTTAGGCAAAATGCAGTGAAGAATCTTAGACAAAACGCAGTGAAGAAGCGTAAGGTTTGGTTTGGTTGAAATGAGTTTACGTAACGAAGATAATAAGAGTTAGGCAAAACGCAGTAGACAAATCTTAGTGAAGGGCCTTAGACAAATCTTAATTTGTTGGAGACAAAATGCAATGAAGAGCCTTAGACAAATCTCAGTCAAGTCTTGAGACAAAATGCAATCAAGAAATAAAATGGACAGAGTCTCTCCTAGGCAAAACGCAATATGGGTCTTCAATTAGGTAAAATGCAGAGACAAATCTCAACCTGTTATAGACAAACCGCAGGACACAAAACGCAGTGAAGTCAGACAAAGCGCAGTGAACTTGAGACAAAACGCAGTGACCAAAACGCAGGATCTGGAGACAAAACATAGTGACTCAAAACGCAGAGACAAAATGTAGTAGTCAAAACGCAGTCCCTAATAAGACAAAACGCAGTACTTTTGTCCTTCACAAAATGACAAAACAATGTGTCCTTTCTCTGACAAAACGCAAGAGGCAACACGTAATGAAGAATTTTGCCAGAGAGACAAAACGCAGTGATGAAAAATACGACTTTTTCACCTAAAAACACCTAAAAATTACCCTTTTGAACGTTTTTGCTTGGTTTCTTTTACACAACTTGATCCTAGAAGGCTATAACAACTATAAAAACACCAACTTTAACACCACAAACGTGAGAATCAAAGAGTGTGAAGAATGAGACCATAAACCTTCAAAAACCAAACTTTTGATCTAATCTAACCAAGAAAACGCACACACAATCTAGCTAATCATCTTATGTTCTCTGATACCAATTGTAGTATATTGGATATCATAACACAATCAATGATTTAAGGGTTGGCTGAATTTGTAGAGAGAGAAAGTGAGTTCTATTGAGAGAAACTACACCTTATGTGTGTGTTTAATAAATTAAACAACCAACCTCTCTCCATGGCTGGAAAGAGGCTTTTATACAAGAGTTTAGATGCCCTAATGGTCTATGGTATGGGCTTACAAGTGGGTAAAAGACCCGACCCAATACCATGAGTCATACGCTTACGTTTAAACTACGAGCTATGCTATTCTACACAATACACGGGGTGACTGAGTCTTTTTCATAAACCTAACAACTAATCTATGTGGTAACATGTAACTAATTTTCTCAATTGCTTGGTCATGACGAGTATTCTATCATAAGCCTGGCAAGGATACACATCTCCACCACTAAAGCCAAGGACTAACAAGTTTATAAAGGTAAATATGGATTTTTGTATGGAAAGGCGTACGGTTTGATCATTCTACAATCTTTCACCAGAAGTACCACTCCAATAAGGCAACTGAAGCACACATACACACCCGAAACACCGAGATAGACATGTGTGTTCGATCTAATCCCCATTCGAATTTAACTAACGGTTAGGATGAAGATGATATATGGTAGGAACCTTTTAACTTTCACCAAAAGTTGTAAACCAACGAGGCAGCTAAGACATGCATACATGGCCATAACGACGGAATAGACATGCACGCTCGAGCAAGTCCTCATTCGTGTAAAACCAGCGGCTAATCATCAGGTGAGAGGGAAGTAAATTGTTGTTAAATAAAAATCAAGAAACAAATAAATTAAGACTTAAGTTACAAGTTGCTAGACACTTTTTTCTCGACCGTTATCATGATTAAGACACAACTATTTACAACGTCTTGATCATAGATCAAAAACAACAACCTAAGTTGGCGTTCCCATAACGGTCAACTTCCCAATCTTCCCAAAACTTTACATACTCTACAAGGCAAGTGGCGATATCTTCCACTTTGTACAATACTCTACATCGTTGATTTTTAGATGTATCAACGAATAATCGATCCTTCGTATAATTCCTTCGGTAATGCTTTTTGCGAAACGATTATCTTCAAACTTTCTTTCTCTCTTTTTTTTGTATTTTTCTCATTTTTTCTCATTCTTTTGCTAACTATTATTCAAATCTCGTGAATTTTCACCATCCTTCACCATCATTATAATTCTGTATAAATCTTTCGGTAATTTTCTTCGTTCTCGGTTTCACCAATAACAGTGAGGTATTATTTAAAATGAAATGGAGCAAGCTTTGACTACTAATATACATTCCCATTTGCAATGTGCAAATTTCCAACCGCACCAAAGATAGAAAATGACACAAGACTCGGGAAATACAGACTTTACACTTTAAGCAACTAGCAACTGTAAATTAAACTTAATCTAACAGGGTAGGTTAAGGTGTAAGGGTGTAACGAAACAAATAATTGGTGTAAATTCCTAAAGGATTGGCTCTACGGGTTGTTCTAGTGGATCATCACTCTAAAGATGAGAGTGGAAGGGTTTAAACTGGAGGTTAACTAACCGGTGTAGTTAGTTAATAAACAACATGTAAAGGCGATTTGGTTGTAATCATAAGATTTACCAATTTAAACAGGTTACTCGAATTAAATCCATAATACTCATTATTGTGGTCTCGAATAGATATACCAAGCCAAGTTCTAAAGTCTACAACATCATCGGCACACTCATATTTTGTGGAATTTGGGTAAACATTTGGAAACGGAAAGGTTAAATCCTCACAATATCTATCAAGGGTTATTGTGTGCAGGTTATGTAGCATGTAATTTCACAAAAGTATGTTTGAAAAAAATTAAATTTGAGCATAACTTAAGCTTTTTATTGTAAAAATTAGGACAAGTAAACATTCTAATTCCATCCCTCTACTTTAATTATACAACGTCCTTGTTGTATATATAAAATATTAAATACGAAAATTAAAAATAATTAGAATGAGAAAATTCCCTGATATTTGCTTGGTAGATTATCCATGTTGCGTTTATGAGCGAGATTTCGTGTTGAACAGCCGCCTTGAAGTTTCAAGACTCCAACACTTCAAGATTTTCCAGATTCATAAATTCTCCACCGATATTCGTCGATATTTCCTTCATGAGGTCCTGTATAAAATATAGGAAAAACAAATGCAATTCTATCTCCGTGTATTTGTTGGTTAGACTCAAAATAACAACCTAAAACCGTACAGGAAGTCGATACGCCATATCCATTCCATAGGATACGCCGTATTGATACCTGTAAACATTGTATTCATTTAATGAATACGTCGTATAGACCGTGCTGAAAATAAAGACTGGATAACGTCTAGATAGTCAATACGCCGTATCCATGGGGTTTGGATACGCCGTATAGACAGTCTGGAAAGATAGACTCGATAAAAATTGAAAATACATTCTGGGTTGTCTCCCGGCAAACACGTTTGTTTACAGAAAAGCCTTTAAGTTAGACTTGCCCCAATTTAATCCCATCCTTATAAAACAATTTGGGGTCGAACGGGTCGCCAAATGGCACATAAAAATTCATGATTAGGAAAATGAATGACATCCCTTTGGTAATATAATTACAAGTCATGATATTAAGATTTAATTCCATGATAAAAAATTTAGTTTTGAAAAATTTATTAGATGTATCATGACTTGTTTTCAAAAGCTTATTTGACCCATGTGCATAGGCACAAACATCGGTATTTATTACATCAGGTAATGGTTTGACATATAAATCCCCCGAAGAGTGTTCAATATCGACTTTATCATCATCGTTGTCCGTATCCGTTTTTAAATCATCCGGATAAATTGCGTTAAAAGGAAATAGACCATTAAAACATATAACGTTTTGTTCCTCTTCATCATATTCGGACAATGATGTTTCATCTTTCAAATTAAACTCATCGCTATGTTGAGGGTTTAAAATCGGTTCAGTTAATAAATCTGATTTAGACGTTTGAACATCATTGTAAACAATGGCTGGAAATTCATTCTCAAAATCTTTAAAGAAATCTAAATCATCAAAATAATTGACCGTAGGCTCGGGTGATGGAAGCAAAGGCATATTGACTTTATCATTATCATTTTCTGAATCCGTTTTTAAATTGTTGACAGAAATTATTTTGTAGGAAAATGATTTTTTTGTCGAAAATTACCGTGCAATCTTTATCGTCAGATTCGTCAAACGATATCCTAAAGTCAATTTCATCATTAAGAGAACTTACCGTAGGCTCACACGAGAGTGTTGCTTCAGATGTTAACGTGTCGTTAAAGACTATAGCTGGGAATTCAGTTTCAACAGATCCGAGGTCGTAAACGTCTTCATAATCCCAGATCTTACATACGTAGCGGTTTCCCAGTTAAACACTTTACCACGCCTACGAGCTTTTTCTTCCTCAATCCTGATATACTCCTCCATAGTAATGTTGGGGTCGTCCATTTTAACCTATAAAAAATTTGCTAGAAAGAAATCTGTCAAATAGCTTAATACGCCGTATTCGGTAAACTGAATACGCCGTATTGATGATAGAGTCAAATACGATGTATTGGTTTAAAAAAATTATAATCCGTATCCAATAATTTGAATACGCCGTATTTGGTATTCAACTCAGAAAGTTACAACGAACTGTAATGATGCACACAAACACACAATATACAAAAAAAATATGTAACGCAGAAAATTAAACACACAAAACAAGCAGACATAAATATGCAAATTAATCTAAACTACACTAAACTAAATTACACTAATCCTAAGGGTTAGATCTAATCTAATGCTAAAAACCAACATATCAAAATAAAAATCAAGATTAGTTTTCACTTCCCGACAGCGTCGCCAAAAACTTAATGTGTTGTAGTGTGTGGTTATATTTTATTGTTTCAAGTTTTAAATTTATATTTTGCCGACTAAACCAATAACAACACT